>BQNB010030271.1:0-55021 GCA_026074375.1 Tanacetum coccineum
GTGACTTAACGTACTCAAAACCTCTACTTACTGACCTCCATAATTCATACCAAAAATCACCTATGTTCATATATGAGTATATTAACTACCTCATGATTCTCAAGAGCCATTTACATGCACAAGTACTCCTAAGAAAATCAAACTTCAAAACAGTCCTAATTCGGATCTGATTGCACACTAAAAAGTTTGGACTTAAAAATCATACTTAGGCTCCAAATCAGAAGCTCTCCTTTGGGGGATCTTTAATAGACACATAGAACTAAACTCCTGTAGAAGGGCTAAGCTCAATTCGAATTTTAAGTGGGGGTTTTATACCTCGTAATATGACCTGTATTTACTGGTTTAACAACTTTTCTTGCAACTAACGTTTGACTGACTTCCCGTCTTTAAAAACTTTCAAGGCCGGATGTTCTGAAAACTAGACTCTCTGAGATACGTTATAGACACCGGAAACTTGACAAAAACTTTTACCATCATTGAGATAATGACGGAACAACACAGCCCTAATTCTGCTTTAACCAAGATCAACCTCTAACGCGAATTAAGTTGAACCAATTACATCCATAAGCATCTAATTAAACCCTAATCATTATAACATGATTAAACATCATTAATTTACTGATTTTAATAAACCCTAATTCCATCATATTAATTATTACATGAATTAATAATTAGAACATAATAAGGATTAATTAAAACTTACCTAGAAGCTTGAATTCTTCACAAAGCAAAAACCTTAATTTTTTCTTCTTCCTTTTCTCTTTGTTCGACCGGTTCTACATAGGGGGAGGGTTTGGGATTTTGTTTATATTTATAGGCCACAATAAGAATCCTAGATAAATCCTAATTAGTATTAGATATCAACTAGGTTTCCTTTTTATCCTTTTTTTTCTTTTTTTCCTTTATCCGGCCGAATGGCCCTTCTCTTTTTTTTATTTTTTTTATTAATTAATTAATTACTTAATTATTAATATTACCTTAAGTTTTTATAAAAACCTTAGCTTATTTGCGCATACATTTTTGCGTAAACGCAATTTACTATACCTTTCCAAAAACACTTTTCATTCACAAATTCACTTTCTATAAACAGAAAGTCCCTCAAAAACTCTCATATTTTATCAAACTCATTTCTTTCATATCATTACTACAAAAACTTAATCTCATCATAATATTACTAACACATAAATACGTATACGTATAATTACTTACACGATAAATCACTAAAACGCTTAATTCACAAAATCATTTCCTTGTAGCCAAAAGTGAACGAAATGAACTCCACAATATCCAACGGAAATCCAATCCCAATGAGACGATCACGCTCAATGAATTGATTATCCAATCTCACATAACCCACATAAACGCATATAAACACATATAATCACACATACCATACATTGCAACAGATCCATAAGTCAACACTAACGGTTTGACTAACCTGCTCAAGTCATGGTTGTCACAGTATCCCCTCCTTTAGGAAATCTCGTCCCGAGATTTAACTAGCCGATTCATCAGTTCGCTCAACGAACAACTTAGGGTAATTAGACTTCATATAATCTTCGCGTTCCCAAGTAAACTCAGGTCCACGCTTAGAATTCCAACGAACTTTCACAAGCGATATTCTACTACGTTTTAAACTCTTAATTTCACGGTCCATAATTTCTACAGGTTCCTCAACAAAACGAAGAGTTTTGTCAACCTTAATCTCGTCCAATGGCACACGCAAACTAGCATCCGCCAAACACTTCTTTAGGTTTGACACATGAAACGTGTCATGTACTCCACTCAATTCCTCAGGCAATCTCAATTGATAAGCTACAGGACCGACTCTTTCAAGAATCTCAAATGGTCCTACATACCTCGGCGCTAACTTACCCTTTTTCCCAAAACGAATTACACCTTTCCAAGGTGACACTTTTAGCATAACTCGATCTCCTACCTCAAACTCTAACGGTTTACGCCTATTATCAGCATAGCTCTTTTGACGGTCTCTTGCCGCTTTGAGCTTCTCTTTTATCAATACCACTTTATCAGTCGTCTCTTGAACCAATTCAGGTCCAATCAAGCTACTTTCACCAATCTCAGCCCATAAAACAGGCGACCTACACTTCCTTCCATACAATGCTTCAAACGGAGCACATCTTATGCTTGAATGATAGCTATTATTGTAGGAAAACTCAGCCAACGGTAGATGAACATCCCAACTACCACCGAAATCAATTACGCATGCTCTAAGCATATCCTCTAAAGTCTGAATCGTACGCTCACTTTGACCATCCGTTTGGGGATGATAAGCCGTACTCATATCCAACCTCGTTCCTAAAGCATTTTGCACAGTCTGCCAGCATCGCGAAGTAAACCGTCCATCTCTATCTGAAATAATCGACACAGGAACTCCATGTCGAGCGACTATTTTGTCGATGTAAATCCTTGCTAATCTTTCCGTACTATAGTCTTCTCTTATAGCCAGAAAATGAGCCGACTTAGTCAGTCTATCAACTATGACCCAAATCGTGTCATGCCCATTCTTTGACCTAGGTAGCTTAGTGATAAAATCCATAGTGATCTTATCCCACTTCCATTCCGGTATCTCAGGTTGTTGCAATAAGCCCGAAGGCCTTTGGTGCTCTGCCTTTACTTTGGAACACGTTAAACACTTACTAACATATGTAGCAATGTCTCTCTTCATCCCTGGCCACCAATACATATCTCGTAGATCATAATACATCTTATCCACTCTAGGATGTACAGAATACTTAGACTTATGGGCTTCATCCAAAATCGTAATCCTTACATCTCCTACCAAAGGAACCCATATACAATCCATAAAATATAAACTTTCATCATCTCTCTTTTCCATCTGTTGCTCCAACCCATTTAATCACTCGCTAAGCAAATTCTCTTGCTCAAACGCTTCCTCTTGAGCCGCCATAATCAACACCTTCATTTCAGGTTAAATCGTTATTGCCATAGCGCGAACGCGTCTAGGCTTCACACGTTCTTTACTACTTAAGGCATCCGCCACCACATTCGCCTTACCAGGATGGTAGCGAATCTCACACTCATAGTCACTAAACAGCTCAATCCATCTTCTTTGACGCATATTCAAATCCTTCTCATCAAATATGTGCTGAAGACTCTTATGATCTGTATATATAACACTCTTCGTGCCATAAAGATAATGTCTCCAGGTCTTAAGCGCAAACACAACTGCTCCCAACTCCAAGTCATGTGTAGTGTAATTCTTCTTATGAATCCTTAATTGTCTAGATGCATAGGCAATTACCTTGTATCTTTGCATCAACACACATCCCAATCCTTGATTAGACGCATCACAGTAAACTACAAAATCTTCCACTCCATCGAGTAGAGACAAAACTGGCGCATCGCATAAATTATTCTTCAAGGTCTGGAATGCCGCTTCTTGCTCTTCGCCCCACTCATACTCTTGGTTTTTCTAAGTTAACGAGGTGAGAGGTTTGGCAATCTTGGAGAACTTCGCGATAAAACGTCGATAATAACCAACCAGTCCTAGAAACGATCTAACTTCAGATGGTGTAGTAGGATCCTTCTAGTTCTTCACTGTTTTGATCTTACTTGGATCAACATGAATACCACTTTGATTCACCATGTGACCAAGAAAATGTACCTCTTGTAGCCAAAATTCACACTTAGAGAATTTTGCGTACAACTTCTCCTTTGTCAACAACTCCAACATTAATCTTAGATGAACCTCGTGATCCTCCTTCGTCTTTGAATATATCAAGATGTCATCGATGAATACGATAACAAACTTATCCAAATATGGTTTACAAACTCGGTTCATCAAATCCATAAAAATAGCCGGCGCATTGGTCAATCCAAAAGGCATAACGGTAAACTCAAAATGCCCATACCTTGTTCGGAACGCCGTCTTTGGAATATCATCTTCATGCACTCTAAGCTGGTGATAACCAGATCGAAGATCTATCTTAGAAAAATAACGCGCACCTTGCAATTGATCGAATAAGTCGTCAATCCTCGGAAGAGGGTAACGATTCTTCACAGTTAGCTTGTTCAATTCACGATAGTCGATACACATACGCATAGATCCATCCTTCTTCTTCACGAATAACACAGGTGCTCCCCATGGAGAATGACTAGGTCGTATGAAACCCTTGTCTTGCAGCTCCTTCAGCTGTTCAGACAATTCTTGCATCTCCGAGGGCGCTAAACGATAGGGAGACTTTGCAACAGGCGTCGCTCCAGGAATTAATTCGATACGAAACTCAACTTGTCGTTGCGGTGGTAATCCCTTCAAGTCATCCGGGAATACCTCGACAAACTCTCGGACCACGAAAATATCACTAATCTTAGGTTCGTCCACTTTTGCATTCTTCAATGCCTTAGTTGAATCTTCGACACGTTCTCCATGAACTCTCAGTATCTCGCCATCCACTAAGGGAATTTCTACTACTTTCTCGTGACATACTATCACGGCCTTATTGTGGGACAACCAATCCATTCCTACTATCACATCAAAACTACCGTGCCCTAAAGGTATCAAATCTATAGTGAATAGGGAAGATCCTAGTTCTAGTTTGCAACCACGGATAATCCTATCAACTTCCACTTTCTTACCATCAGCTATCTCTATCACATAACCAGGATTTGCTATACTAGGTTTCACATTAAGTATAGGCGCAAATTTAGTAGAGATAAAACTAAAATCAGCTCCAGAATCAAACAGAACAGTAGCAAAATGATCGTTTAGAGAAAAAGTACCCGTGACAACGCTTGAATCCTTGGCAGCCTCTGCCGCATTCATGTTAAATTTTCTTTACATAAATTATTATTATTATTATTATTATTATTTATGCTACATTATAAAGTATTTAGAAATTTCTATAAAAGGAAGTCTTAAAATTTTAAGACAAAAAACATTACTATAATTTTCTTTTTAGAAAATAAATGTAAAAGCTAAAAATTTAAGTCTCATAACCCCTCTCTCAAATAATGATATATTTTGATGGATTTGTTTATGAGAAAAACTCACTAAATTTATAACCAGCAATTTAATGCTAAAATTTAAAAAATAAAAGTGTTGACCATTTATACTATTAATAATTTATAAGTTCTACTTTTAAAAAACATATCTCTACTACTTTATAAAGTATTTGGGACATGCTAAATAAGGAAAGTTTAAAATGAAAAAAATTTGTTCGCCACAAAATAGTCATCAGGTACCTGCCGATGAATTGCGCGGGTTTCAAGTATACGTAGAAAATAGTTATTATCAGTCAAATTGTCTTAGTCAAGGTGAGAAGAAATTTGTAGATGATAGACCATGTACAGGTGATGCTAGTTGTGCTACTTGGGTAGTTGGGTTGCATAATTAATGTTATGTCTTCCCAAGCTATCCGAAGTCGTTTGTGACTTTTTAAGCGAAAATTTTCGCAGTGACCCATTGGAAGTAGTGTGATCTTGTTATGACCCAGACATTTTTTTTTCAAATTGACCTTTTAGATCGCGCACGCATGTGAGTGATCTACTTTTGGACACGTGTCAAGTTTTTACTGGTTTTTGATCTACTTTTGGACACGTGTCAAGTTTTTACGTGTCCAAAAGTAGATCACTCACATGCATGCACGATCTAAAAGGTCAATTTGGAAAAAAAAATATGAGGGTCATAACAAGATCACAGTACTTCCAACGGGTCACTTCGAAAATTTTCGCACTTTTTAATGCTTTTTACCTCTAGAGAACTAAATCATAGACTGTGTCCAGCGTTGCATCTTTTATGTATATATATTAGTTTATTTAGGGGTGGCAATTTTTGACCCGACACGAAACCCGACCTGAAACCGACACGAAAATTAACATGTTTGGGTTGAATCTAAATATGTTTGGGTTAGGTTTGGGTCGACATATCTAACCCATTTATTAAACACGTCAGGTTCGGGTTGAGAATAAATTAATCAGGTCGACCCGCCAACCCGTTTAAGATTTTTTATTAAATTTAAAATTATTTATATTTTATTATATTGGTTGAATAGGTTAAACGGGTCGATCCACAAACCTATTTAACATGTTTAATCCGTGTAATGTGCCAAGTTTTATATATAAAATGGGTTAAATGGGTCATCCCGAAACCCGTTTAACCTATTTAACCCATATAACCTATTTAACCCACCAACCCAAGTATATATACGGGTTAAATGGGTCAGGTTCGGGTTATGTGTAAACAGGTTAGGGTTGACATAGCTGACCCGATTATTTAAATGGGTCAGGTTCGGGTTGGAGTTTTCTGACCTACCAACCCGCCAACCCGAACCCGACACGAATTGCCACCCGTAAGTTTATTTGTGCAATTTGAAAGTTACTACTCCCTCTGTCCCAATTTATTTGTCCCTGTTTGACTTTGTGGGTCTTTCCTTATCAACTTTGACCTTAAATAATTTTGTTTATGTTATATAATACTTGATGAAAATTATACCAATGGAATATATATTTAAAACTCAATCTATTCATATATTTTGCATCATATACTAATAACACAAATAAAATTATTTAAGGTCAAAATTGATAAAGAAAGACCAAAAAAATCAAACATGGACAAATAAATTAAGACGGAGGGAGTATCTTTTTTGGGTTATCTGAGCTTCCAACTTGATATTGCGTGCTGACTAATGGCAGGACGACTACCTTTTTAGATAGTTCAGAGTCGGCGCAGGTGAACCTGTGTGGCTACCCTCAAATGTACACACCTAGCGAGATTTGAACCAATATTTTGAAAACCAGGTTTCTAATCGACCCGGTCGAGTCACCGGTTAACCGGTTCAACCGGTTCGACCATCGGGTCAACCCGATTTTCAAAAAATAAAATAATAATATATGCAATGATAAAAAAATGTATTTATATAAATCATGAATATACTTTATATTGAGTTTAAAAACTATTTACTAACAAATATAACATGTAACAAATAAAATTACGTCGCAAATATATATAAAAAACTTGCTTTAGTTGTAAAAAAAAATGAAAAAACCAAAACCCGGCCGGGTCACGAGAACCGGGTTGACCCGGGTCACTTCAAACCCGGCGGGTCTAACCGGGTTTCACAAATATGAAACCCAGTTTAATTTGACCTGTTTTTTCGACTGGAACCAGTTCAACCGGTTGACCTAGCCGGGTCGAACCGGGTTTCAAAACATTGGTTTGAACCCTTAAATTCTTATTTGAGAGTCAAAGACCTTACCTAGGCCATTTAGTGGTGGTTATTTTAAAGACACGAGTATCTGTAAACGAGCACATGTGTAGAGGTGGTTATAAGTAGGGGTGTCAGACGGGTTATCGGGTCGGGTTTGAGGCTTATCGGGTCGGGTCTAGCGGGTTTTGGAAAAATAAAAACTAACCCGCAACCCGACCCGATAAGGTATCGGGTTATCGGGTTGCGGGTCTATCGGGTTATTAGGTTACTTGCTATTATCATCCCACAATTTACTTCATATACTAAAATAACATTTAAATTTAAACTAACTTAAACATTGAACTAATATAGCAACACTATCTTGTTTATCACAGTATACAACGAAATAAAGCAAGTAGATCAATTAAAATAGGCATGTAGATCGATTAAACATTGAACTAATATAGCAACACTACATGCCTAAAATAGGCAGCGTTTCATCCCTAATATAGTATAAATATATAATAAGCATTGAAACAAAAAAAAGGAGAACCGATGCAAACATGCTAAACACCATAACCAAATTCGAAGATACAGTTTGTCATATTTTGTAAGGAAAGCTTAGCAATTAACAACTATGACTAATATACAAGACAAAAGATATTTAGTTCAAAAGTAATAGAATTTTTAATAGGTCATTATAGCTTATCGGGTTTATCGGGTCAACCCGATAACCCCGATAGCCTAATAGGGTCGGGTTAGGGTCCTAATTAAGTTGTTATCGGGTTGACCCGATAAACCCGATAAGCTTAGTTTGACCCGAATCAACCCGACCCTATAAAGCCTTATCGGGTTCGGATCGGGTCGGGTCGACCCATTTGACACCGCCAGTTATAAGCCACAAGGACAAGTAAAAAAGTTATGCAACCCAAACACCCGCTTAAACTTCAAATTAAATGATTTTGGCCTACCCAACAATAACGTTGAAGTTCCACCACTGGAACTGCTACTTGGGTTGCATGATTAAAAAGTCTTATGTGAGTTATTATCAATCAAATTGTCTTAGTCACGCTAAGAAGAAATTTGTGGATGATAGACCATGTACAGGTGATGCTAGTTGTGCTACTTGGGTAGTTGGGTTACATATTTAATGTTATGTCTTCCTATAACTATCCCAAGTAAATTTCCAAAACTAATAGGATAAAAGCCAACACTTGTTCTTATAATTTTAACTAAATTTCCAAAAATGAATTCACCAAAAGCAATAATTTACTTACACTACTACAAAAAGGGACATAGAGCCCGGTTGAAAAGGCGCATAAATCCCGGTTTTGGTGAGGGGCTCAAAGGGGAGGGGACTCTATTCGAAAAGCAAATAGAGCCCTGTTTTTAAAACGGGCTCTATTCCTTGTCATAGAGCCCGGTTTTCTATCAAAGAACATGGCTCTATTTGAACAAAAAGAATTAAAAAAAAACCTTCCAGACATGAAATGAAATTCCTATGCAAAATAAACAATGCATTGATTCTGAATCAAATACAGGTGATTGATATTACAACTTACTTTCTATTGATACATCGAGATTAATCTTGCCACTATTCTTGCAAACACATATGTAAAAGCTACAAGCTAACATAATTGACTATTTGAACAAAAATGAAAGTGAAAAATACACCGTTGCGTTACTGTGATGTCTTGTTAATATGTGTTGCCTTTGAGTAACCTCACCAAAAGAGATGGGATTTGATGAAGTTGACGATATCTCGAATCTGTCTTTATATTTGAGAAGCACGCCAGATGACGTATACTTAATAAGCCTTGACTTTGCCAATCCTAGTACACGCTCTAAACTACAAAATTAACTGGCAAAACACCACATCGACCACCTGCAGAAACTAAAAGAAACTTAATTTACCTTCTAAGAAACTTAATTTATCTTCAGTAGAATTTCCTTCTTGACGTGCATCTTTATCTCAAGTTAAATACCTTCCGGTATCGCACACGTCATTGCAAAATCTGTATCAATAAAAATAGACAAATTAACAAAATTCTGCAGTTTTCAATAGAGGCTTCAACAATTCTAAACAAATTCTGCTTAGTTTAATTTCCTTTCGCTTACTCTTATTCTTGGTTGATTATCTTTCTGCAGGAATTGGATCAGGTGGTAGGATAACATTCAACATGTCTCACGTGTAGATAGTCTATAATGATCCATTGACAGCTATCAAAGAACCAAATTAAACTATAAATTGAGCTGAGCATAAATCTAGTAATTAGTTGCGCGTTATATTTGAATCAGTGGCCCTATATGGCTATATACGTAGTAATAACTCGAGGGCCGTGTGAAATAATCAATAACATTAACACATAATCACAGTTAATAGAATATATCAACGTATATTTTAAACATTTACCGCTACTCACATCGATCTCTAACTAGTAACAAACTTTAAATACCAGATTCACGACTTAACTAAGGGCATTATCTGTATCACATCTGAGCTACATCATAGCTTTGAACTAGGGTCAAGGGGCATTATCTGTATCACAGCTCAGCTACATCATAGCTTAGTATAAGCTCTTTTTTTTGGAACAGCTTAGTATAAGCTCTATGGCCTGCTATAACAAGATTGTTAAACAGGATTTAACATGGGCGTAGCATGACAATCTTGACTGTCTAAACCAAATCGAAGCACCAAAGGTAAATTTACTGACCATAGATCCCACAAGCTTCAAGGCACTAACCTATAATAATGTAATCTCAAGTTATATACATAGTCACAGTCACACAAATCAATAAATCAATAACTTCAATATTTGTTAACTTGATAAGATTTCAGTTTATTTAGCCATTTACACATATTGGGTTGTTGTGGTAAGATAAAAGATTAAAAGATGACAATTAAATACAAGACAAAAGATATTTAGTTCAAAAGTAATAGAATTTTTAATAGGTCATTATAGCTTATCGGGTCAACCCGATAACAACTTAATTAGGACCCTAACCCGACCCTATAAGGCTATCGGGTTGACCCGATAAACCCGATAAGCTTAGTTTGACCCGAATCAACCCAACCCTATAAGGCCTTATCGGGTTCGGGTCGGGTCGGGTCGACCCATTTGACACCGCTAGTTATAAGCCACAAGGACAAGTAAAAAAGTTATGCAACCCAAACACCCGCTTAAACTTCAAATTAAATGATTTTAGCCTACCCAACAATAACGTTGAAGTTCCACCACTGGTACTGCTACTTGGGTTGCATGATTAAAAAGTCTTCTGTGAGTTATTATCAGTCAAATTGTCTTAGTCAAGGTGAGAAGAAATTTGTGGATGATAGACCATGTACAGGTGATGCTAGTTGTGCTACTTGGTAGTTGGGTTGCATATTTAATGTTATGTCTTCCTATAGCTATTCCAAGTAAATTTCCAAAACTAATAGGATAAAAGCCAACACTTGTTCTTATAATTTTAACTAAATTTCCAAAAATGAATTCACCAAAAGCAATAATTTACTTATCATCTTCCTCTCATATTTCAATCATGTTTTATGGTCTCGCGATAATATGTCTTACTTCCGCCACAGTGTCTGGTTCCTATAGCGGTAATGAGACTGATTATCAGGCGTTGTTGTCATTTAAGTCAAAAATCACCCAAGATCCATACAAGGTTCTAACCTCGTGGAACGATTCCTTTCATTTCTGTGAATGGAGTGGTATTTCATGTGGAAAGCGGCACAAACGGGTTACTGCTTTACAACTGGACTCACAACGCTTAGACGGCTCGTTGTCTCCTCATGTAGGAAACCTCAGCTTCCTCCGTATGCTTTCACTCGGGAACAACAGCTTTCAAGGAAACATTCCTCATGAACTTGGTCGTTTATCTAGGCTACGTCAACTATATCTTTATATTAATAATTTCAGTGGAGTCATTCCAACAAACTTATCTCGTTGTTCTAACCTCGAAGTGTTATCGCTCGGTCAAAATAAGCTAGCTGGAAGCATACCCAAGGAGATGAGTTTACTCTCGAAACTTTCTCGTCTTGTAATTCACAGCAATATGTTAACAGGTGGAATCCCACCTTTCTTGGGGAATATCACATCAATGGAAAGTTTCTCTGCTGTCGGGAACCCGTTTGGTGGAAGCATTCCAGATACATTGGGTCTTTGGAAAAGCTTGACGGGATTTTACTGTGGTAGCTGCAACTTATATGGAAGCATCCCTCATTCCATTTTCAACCTCTCACTCCTAGTTAATTTTTCCTTAGCTGAAAATCACCTCACTGGTAGTCTTCCTCCAGAATTTGGTAATCAGCTCCCAAATCTTGGGATCCTTCAGTTAAGGAATAACGAATTCACCGGAGTTCTTCCACCTTCTATTTCTAACTGTTCTAAATTAGTACTTCTAGAAATGTGTTTCAACAATTTTAGTGGGAAGTTGACTATCGACTTTTCAAAACTAAGAGATATTAATAGAATTAACTTACATGATTACAACTTCCATGGACGTGGAGAAGCTAATGACATGAGCCTAATTGATTCCTTGAAAAACTGCACTAGATTAGTATTTTTGGATCTTGATTATTGCAACTTGATAGGAGTGCTTCCGGTATCAATAGGTAATCTTTCTGATCAACTCAGCTCTCTATATTTAAGAGACAATCAATTTTTTGGAAGCCTTCCTTCAAGTATAGGTAATTTAGTTGGCTTAACCTGGTTAGATTTACAATCTAATCGATTGAAAGGAAAGATACCCAGTACCATTGGCAAACTACAAAAGCTACAACGTCTTAGTCTATCTAGAAATCAATTTTCAGGGCCTATACCTGATGCCATTGGTAACTTATCAATCTTGACTGAACTTTATCTACATTCCAACAAATTAGAAGGCCATATTCCACCAAGACTTGGGAATTGTAAAGAACTTAATTCTTTAGACCTTTCAGATAATAGACTCGGTGGAAAAATACCCAAGCAACTTTTTCAAATTCCAGCACTAACAATTTTATTAAATCTTTCTCACAACAACCTGTCTGGCTCAGTTCCATCTGAGGTTAGAGACCTCAATATGTTGAACATTCTTGATTTATCTTACAATAAATTATCAGGCAACATTAGTATCCTTGGTGAGTGTGTTGGCCTTAGTACGTTAAACCTTAGGGGAAACATATTCCTAGGCATAATACCATCGTCATTAAGTTCCTTAAGAGGATTGGAGGTATTCGACATTTCTCAAAACTATTTATCAGGCAGAATTCCCCAATTCTTAGACAAATGGATTTCTTTAAAATTTTTGAACCTATCCTTTAATGACTTTGAGGGTGAAGTGCCGGTTGTAGGAGTGTTTGCCAATGCAAGTGCATTTTCCGTTTTGGGGAACAATAAGCTCTGTGGAGGTTTAGTTACACTTGAGTTACCCAAATGCAAGGAAAAGGGTAGTAAGAAAAAAAGGTTTCCTTTCTTCATATTTTTCATTCTGATTGCACCGACGTTGCTCATCGTATTATGTTGTGTGTATCTTTTGTGCAAGAAGAAACGCAACAGTCAACCATCTCAATCTTCAGGAAATGAACGGTTCTCGAAAGTTTCATACAATGAGCTTCTCAAGGCTACTGATGGCTTCTCTACAGAAAATTTGATTGGCGAGGGTGGGTTTAGCTCTGTTTATAAAGGAATCCTCGATTCTGATGGTGATAAATTTGTTGCGGTCAAAGTTCTACAACTTCAAAATCGAGGTGCTTACAAAAGTTTTCTAGCAGAATGTGAAGCATGGCGGAATATTCGACACCGTAATCTGTTGAAGATTATAACTTCATGTTCAAGTGTTGATTTTCTACGCAATGATTTCAAAGCTTTGGTTTACGAGTATATGCCCAATGGAAGTGTACATGATTGGCTTCATTCAAGTGCAAATAAATTGAAACTGAACCTTCTCCAAAGAGTAAATATTCTCAATGATGTTGCAACTGCGCTTGATTATCTTCACAATCGCTGCCAAACAACGATTGTTCACGGTGACTTGAAGCCTAGTAACATTCTACTTGATGCTGATATGGTGGCTCATGTTGGAGACTTTGGTTTAGCGCGACTACTTGGTACAGACTTAAACCAAAACAACTCAAGCGGAGTTAAAGGAACAATTGGTTATGCACCTCCAGGTAATTCCACTTTTATTCCATGATGATTATATTTACTTACAAGTTACAGTTTGTAAACTAATTAATTAATTGTTTTTTATTTGTAGAGTATGGTATCGGGAGCGAGATGACAAGTAGTGGGGACGTCTACAGTTTTGGGATATTATTACTAGAGGTGATGACTGGGAAAAAGCCGACAGACGACATGTTTATCGATGGTCTTAGCCTTCATAAGTTTGCTTCCATGGCATTACCAAATCATCTAGTTGATGTTATTGATGGTGATGCAATTGTGTTGCAAAGTAAGGAAGCGAACGCAAAGAAAGTGGAAGAATGTTTGGCTGCAACTATAAAGATCGGAGTATCATGCTCTGTGGATTCCCCACCCCAACGAATGAAAATAGAAATCGTTGTCATTGAATTGCAGCGTATTCTCGATGTGCTCCAAAATACATATGGTACTCTGTTCTTACTTTTTGTAGAATGTGATTTTACATGAGTTAGTCACTAAATCATCACTAAAATGGTTTTATTTTTGTCTTTTTAAACTCTTTCAGGTTGTGAAGTTGAAAGTAACTGCAACAAGGAGCCGTGCATGTAGTAGATAAATAAATGTTACGTTGTCAAGCATGTTTGTAAGTGTGGTTTAATTTTCTTGTTGCACAAGTGTAAGAGACGTAATACGTTTAGTGACGCATCATATGTGTGACACTCGTTTATGATTATGTGTAGTTTAATTTCCCTCAAACCAATATATGGTGTTGAATTCTACTGAAGTTTTACTTGCCACAATATTGTCTTAATTATATTGTTCGATTCATTAACGTGACTATTCTGAAGTTATTCATGTTTTTTCTCCTCTTTTGATTGGAAGCAATAAGGGTTTCGAGTAGTGTATGGCAAGTTGACTAACCAAAGCAGTAAGCGATTTTGCAATGTCAAAATCACTATCAGTTTAACACCAGTACCTCACAATATTTTCTGTGCGAAATGAATTTTTGCAGTTATGCTTTTCGTTTGCAGCCATTAATTTTGTCGAAGTGTGTAATCCCCAAAAAATTATCCTGAACTGAACCATTTTATACGGGTCGATGTAGCCAGAAAAACAGCTCCAAGGGGCTTGTTGCAGCCCATAAAGGAAAAAAGTTATATAAGTTTTTTTGGTGCTCTACTTTAATAAGTTCAATATATCTGATATCATGAAAAGTATTTGATTTGGGAGGTTCTATGTACTGGCCATCTGTACTAGTGTTAGTTGCTGACTTGCTGTAGTGACTGTTTTTGGAACCCGTTAACACTAACAGATGATTTTCGCTGGCTCAATCCGGCACCTTCACCATCAAAAATATATCTATCTGGACCAACACTTATTCATCACAACATCAACTCCGCATCATTTTCCCTCAAGTTCGAACCTTGAGAATACTGAAAGAGCCTTCAGTACAGGAAACTATCAAGATACATAGCCATCTGCGTAACCATTAATACCACAGATTTCCTTCATGACAATTTGCAATCTGTCATCTTTCCATTATTTTTATCCGATCATAGCAGCAGGAAGCGCATTCTATGTCAGGATACTATCCTTATGGTATCTACTATCTAATGACTACGTAAACATAACTAGACTCAAGAAAAGTGCTATTTAATAACTCGAGGCAGATTATTCTAGCAGACAGTTTCATGACATTTTCCACTCAGCAAGCCTTTTATCCATAACCATCCAAATTATGATTACTTATGATTCCTATCCCAAACACAATGTATCAGAAGATACATAGCCATTTGTTTAAACCTTTATTCCAAACAAGTTAGGGATATAGCACTCTTTATGTTATTTTACAATGCATGGCCTGTAAACTTTCAATGTCTGTAGTCTCTTCCATGACGAGGTAACGGTTTTGAACGGTCTCGATAATCCCTATCATCACTGTATCTCCTTAAGACCACCCTACCTTCACGCCATTCTGTTGAATCACGCCGATGATCACCACTTCTGGAACTTCTAGATGAAGGAGTAACACGCTGCAACATCTGAGTAAAAAATCAGTATTAGGTATTCATGCAAATCTGATTTAACATTCATATGCAAAATACAACTTTGATTGCCAGTTGCAGATACAAAAGTTTGATCATGTTAACAAGATCAAAGACATTATCTCAAACAGTCATGTTACCTCAGAAAGTTAGGTAGAAGCATATCTAGCAGATCCGGCTATTCCAACCAAGACCCGGTCACATGCAGCCAAGACCCGGTCATAACCGGTCAAAATCGGCCAGGTCATAACCGGCAAGACCCGGCCATAACCGGTCAAAATCGGCCTGACCCGGCCAAGACCCGGACAAGACCCGGCCATAACCGGCCAGAACCGACCATAACCGGCTAATCGAATTAGGAGGTAATTGCTACAAGCCGGACAAGACCCAGTCAACCCGGCCATAACTGGTCATACCCGGCCAGACCCGGTCATAACCGGCCAGACCCGATCATAACCGGCGAGACTCGGCCGGACCCGGCCAAACCCCAACAAGACCGGCCATCTCCGGCCGAGACCGGCCATATCCGAACAAACCCGGCCATATCCGGATAGACCCGGCTATATCCGACAAGACTCGTTAACAATGATTGAAAATTCTTTTACTCCATAATTCACATAGCGACATGACACTGTTAACAATTAGGAAACTTACTATAGATAAAAAAAGGTTGATTGAATCGAAGAAAAACGTAAAATTCAGCTAACCGTGTTTTCGGTTTCGATTAAGGTGCAAGAAAATAACAGATCGAAACTCTGGGTAACCAACCATCCGCGACCGCGAACACCCCTAGCCAAAGTCACTTTACTTTGTAAAGCACTGCTTATTATACACACCCACATTCTACATAAATCATCTAAGTCGTTCACCTAAAACCACGTAAACCATCTTTAACGGAAGCCAAAGTCTTAATACTACTTAGAGTACTAGGTGCCCATTAGCGTTTTATAGCAATTAAAAGTTACGTCATCTCATCACTTCTCTGTAACTCAAAACTTCTTAGTTAATCTAAATATACCATCGCTCCATCACTCAAGTTATATATAGTACACCCCATGGCCATACTTAACCCAATAAAACCCAAATACAAAAAGAAAAGAAAAAGAGTTAAGTACATTTTTGGTCCTTGTGGTTTGGTGCGATTTCACTTTTGGTCCAAAATTCAAAAAAGTTTGGTTTTGGTCCAAAAACATAGTTTCGGTCCACTTTTAGTCCAATCCCGTGAATTTGGACTAAAAGTTTTGGACTAAAAGTGGACTAAATTTTTGAATTTTGGACCAAAAGTGAAAAACGCACCAAACCACCATAACCAAAAATGTACTTAACTCAAAGAAAAATTATTGTATAACACAGTAGGTGGATTTTGCACGAGGAGCTAAGACACGAGATTGGGCAAATGGAGCCATAGGGCTATAACTTGCCTTATAATTTGTGCACACCAAGTGCTCTAATGAGAACTAAAAGTGACTAAAGTAGCAGAAATAAAAGTAAAAGGACTAAAGTTGACAATATTACAAACCTTGTAACCGGCCAATAGCAATAAAGTTAACATTCATTAGTTAGTGGGTATTTGTTTAATGTGAGCTTTCGAACTTATTTGTTTTTTCTTTATAGTCATAAACCCTAATTTTCTTGTTTATGTTAAGATTTTAGACTTATATAAGTTTATCATATGATTATAAACTTATATAAGCCCAAAAATCCCAAAATAAGCCGAAAACAAATGAGGTATAAGCTTAAACAAACACTCCTAATGCTAAGGTTCGGTCAACGTTTCTCACTATTTCAATCACCAACTTGAAACGCCCAAAAATGCAAAAAAAAAAAAAAAAAAATTATTAATTTTTTGAAATATGGGTTGCAGACCCAATTTGGTCGGCGGCCAAATGGACTTAAAAAATGATAAGATGAAATAAAAGTTTACATTATATGATGGGAATAAAACAGCTACTGTATTAGACATGTAACTACTCGAATGTCAACACAGGCAGCTAATAAATAGAATGTTAAAAAATTCCACCTTAAAATTTTAAAGGAGTGTCCTCAACAAATATTGCTCAGTTTCATAAAATAACAAAGAACAATAAACTAAGCAATGAAAAATAAAATAATGTGAAAAAATAAATTAACAATAGTGACATTTGTATAACAATTTGAAGGATATGGAGAATATTTTAAAAACTCAAACAAACACTAAAAAAAAACTTAGATACACATATCTAATAACATGAAACGGTTCTTCATGTGTCCATTGTACTTTTTACTGTTCGCATGACCATGGCGGCCGCTCTAGCATCAAGACCACATTTGGTTCATCCTAAGAGATGATGGATGGATTTGTCACTAACTCTACAACTACTGTTAGCTGTTTTCATTGTTCAATTGAGAGACCATCTACTGCAGGGAGCCCCACTAAAGCATCCCTTGTATGATTGAGCTCCATCAGTTCTACCAACTCGTCCACAAACATCTAGAATTCAAAAACAAGTTAAATAAAAGCTAATTATAATGTACAGGTTTTCTAAAAAGAGATCATTATACACTTGGAGATAAGCATTGGCTCAAGCCTGAGAGGCATCTCCTCACTCGAAGAAAATATTTTTAAGTTACTATACAATATAAATATTAGCAAATACCTTGTGTGACCCGGTATTTACATCTGAAGATAGTCGAAGCAAAGCCAGATATAGAAGAGATTCATGAACAGTTACATTTGGTGTATGAATATCATTTTGTTCGCAATAACCATTGACACGAGCAAATTGTGCTTAGATCTTTGGAAAACCTGAAAGAAAGACGCTCCCTTTGTTATATCCACTCATCTTTCAACCTGCTATAACATCCATTAAGGTTATCTTTCCAGCACGACTAACTCCTGCAAGAGAAGTCAATATCCCAGGCGTGTAAGCACCACTAACATCTTTAAGCAAATGAAGATGATCGCCTTTAACCCCTCCTGCTTTCATTTCCTAGAGAAAGAAGAGTGAATTTTACAATAGTAAATTATTTATCCATCCCTTCGCACCACGTAAAAACTACAAAAGAAAATTATTTATTAAGTTCGGATCAAGTGAAACGCTCAAACATGTAGTCTGTTTTAAGTTTCTAATAATAAGTATGGCATCACTTCGTTGGTTTGAGTAATGATCTTTTTTATTTTAAACCAAACGTGACTTAAAGAGAGCCATAAAACCATCCAGGTAAACTTGTATAGTACTACCCAGTTACTACCGATTTCTTTTTTCTAAGTAGTTAAATCAACTAATGCCTAAGAACTCATTTCCTCGATCAATTATAGTGGCACGTGATCCATTATGGGCCAATGATTGACGAACAATTTCTAAAATCGATATGTCTAGCATTTTGATTTTTGACAATAGAATGAGATGATGCAGAGAACCTAAATGATAAACATACAAGTCGATAGGATAAGTCTAAGTATTCCAAACGGCAATAGGTAAATCATATTTTCTTTTCTTTATGTAATAAGCAATCCCAAACAGCCTCTAACCCCCTTTATAAACAGTTTTGATAAGCAATCACAAGTAGCCTCTAAAGTTAATTTCAATAAGCAATTTAATGGTTTGTTTAATAAGAAATCCCAAACAACTTTCAGTAATCTGACTCTTTAATATTAAAGTATAACCTAGGTAGACATGCTTCTAAGTAACAAAGACTAACACCCGGTATGTGTGTGTATGTCTATACAGGTGCAACATGTGATCAATTTTATTAAACAGAATATCTTTGCACTTGTTTCCATTAATATACACATAACATCTCTATATTTTACAAATTTAAAAAGAAAATAGACAATTAGTAACCACAATCAAGATGTTATGAAGTGAACATTGTCTTACATGCATAGTGATGCATGAGTGAAAGATGCAGTGATATCCTTGAAATTGACATTTAGAATGTTACTTTTGATCTGAGAAACAGAGATGCACGTAATAAGATATTTGACCACGATAATCTCATAAAGATACAACATGATTGTACTTGGGAAACAGAAAGTAAAGGTTAAGAACAATACCTCAAGTGTACATGGAGGATTAGCAGACTCCTAAACTAAATCATCTGCTTATTTTGGAAGGGTCAAAATAACAATAAAGGAACATATCATTATCCGCGTTGTTCATAATCTGTCACATTAAACAGAAAACGACAATGTGAGCAAATATATTCTAGGATAAACTCCTACACATGTTTAAGTAAATAGCCTAAGTGAAATCATTTAGCTTAAGAAACAAAACCTTTTCATGATTTTAAAAGAGGGTCTGAAAGTTCTTTAAGACATTTTGTCGAACACCTTACACACACTCCTTACTTACAACATAAATCCTCATCTATCAACATCAAATTCCTTTCAAATACAATAAATGAGTATAGATTTTTTTTTTAAATGCAACAATTGTTTCAAAATGAGAAAAGAAAAAACAATTAAGCAATTGTTTCAAGGTCACTAAGTACACAATATGTTGCAAGAAAAATTGCGCACAGGGTAAATGATGGTAACCTGAAAGAGGAATAGCAGCATACGGTTATACTGCGATTGCCACATCTTTATGTGTAGTACACAAAGAAAAACACAATATCTAACAAAATTATAAAGAAAATAACATCAAAGATTACCTTGTATAGATTTGAGATTGGAAAGTCAATCCATTTGATAACCTTCATCAAACCATTTGATATCCACCTTCAAATCCCACACCCCCTAAGAGTTGCTTATTAAAACTGCTTATCTACTTATCTGATTCTAATGATTATTAATTGATCCACCTGCTTTCCCAATCCCACACATACCACCGCCTTCGTCTCTCACAACAAATCCAGATCAATAAGACAACCAACCACCACCGCCGTTGCTGCCGCTTGCCCACCGTTGCTGCCGCTTGCCCACCGTCTCTATCTTCTCTTTTACACCTGCAGGTTCTTTATCTTCTTGTTTCTTATAAAAACAAAACAAGATCCAAAAAGCACCAAATTTTAGATCAAGTAAAACACATCAGTTGATGCGTATTCCTCCCAACAAACAACCGTCACTACTACAAAAATTGCTTCCAAGACCCGTTATGGACCAAATTGAGACCGGTTTTCCGTATGGTCTGTCTAATGGGGGCTCTCCATGTGAAATCAAATACAGACCGGTTTATACACCGGTCATGCAGACCTGTGTAAAATCAATTACAAACCGGTTTAAACACTGGTCCCGATAAAACATGTTCGAGTTTAAAGACAAATCCTTTCCCAACCTGCAATAATTACAGAACATTCAAATGATCAATCACTACTACAAAAAGTGCTTATTAGCAGTTACAATAAGCTATCCCAAACAGCCCCGTAATCATGTTCAATAAGCAATGCAATAACTCGACATGCATATCAAAATGAAGCAATGAAACATGTGCGTATCACTTTCATAAGCTATCCCAAACAGCCCCTATAACTATGATCAATAAGCAATCCCAAACTGCAAATCCTGCACTTTGAGTAATATTGAGTTCCAACAAACCAAAAAACTTCATTTAATAAGTATACAAGTCAAATCGCCACGTCTTAATGATTCATTGAAAAAGCTTTAACGAGCACCCACTATATTCTGTTTCAGAATAGGAAAAGCCATACGTCGATTATGTGCTTCTACATTAAGAGGTAGAAATTTCAAGAATGTTTCAGGCCCCAATGCAACTAAAGCTGCTCCCATACAATCAGCACCATGACTAAACGAGTTCCACGCTTGTATGTAATTAACATCTAAAACATTCATCGTTATTATTAACAACAAGAAACACATCAGAAACAATAAACTGGAGTACATTTATATACCATAACCATATTCAAACTGTTTATACATTAAAACATAGGTCAATTTTGATAACAACAACACTACATTAGTCAAACTTGACTTAATTACTCCTATACATCAGCCTCAAGTTGCTCTGCATGATTCGCATATGGTGTCTTGTAAGAATAATCATAAATGGGTATATAATTAACATAAAAAACAAGTAAATAAAATTCCTGATAAAGTAGGCAATATCTCACGTGCAGAGGACCTCAAGATTACGAGCTGCAACTTCTGAAGTGTAGCGGGTTCATTTTCCCCTTCAATCACTTGTTTATTTTGTCGAATAAGATTCTGTAGGCTGGAACATATTACTCCTTGCAAATCAACCTGAAGGGCACGGCATAATGCCTTTTCAAAATCCTTGAAACTCTCATCAGTATCCAGAGAAAAGTTGCAAAACGAAGGCAACAAAGACCATATAGAGTATACAAATCCATCAATGCTCCTGGCCAAATGAATTCGACCTTCTTGCTCATGCTGGTTTAGGTGAACATGTAAGTATTAAATACACTGATTGAAAAGAACCACAAACGAAAAAAAGAATACAAGTACCTTTGCAGATTTCAGCTTCAATACTCGAACCGTATCCAGTAATGATTCATTGAAAAAGCTTTAACGAGCACCCACTATATTCTGTTTCAGAATAGGAAAAGCCATACGTCTTCTACATTAAGAGGTAGAAATTTTAAGAATGTTTCAGGCCCCAATGCAACTAAAGCTGCTTCCATACAATCAGCACCATCCTTGAAAAAATTTCTATGCAAACATAATGAATACGCACAATCAGCCCCGATTACTCTGTCTCACTTTCACATAATCAATTTCTATGCAAACATCCTTGAAAAAATTATTACTACAGTAGAAATGAGATGTTCTCTTTTTAAGCACTTCTATACCCAAATCACATATGTATGATTGTACATCAATGAATACGCACATCAAAAAACTTACCACTTAGTTGCTGCCTTCTGCCTCTGTATTAGCTTGCAATTAGAATTATATGGAATATGAAAAGCAATAATGTTTTAGTGTTTTACAGAGTATGAAAACTAATGTTATGAACTAGTGTGCTCTTAACGCCAATGAAAAACGCCAATGGAACATCATATAGCAAAAGAAAATGTTATGAAAAGCAATAACGCCAATCAAACAATTAGCAAAACACAAAATGGATTATTGGTATCACTTATAGTAATTCAGCTTCTTCCCATCCACTGTGACATATTCTACCTAAATCGACCCATGTAATAACGCTATAAAAAATTCATTAAAATACCTTTTGTGCTAAAACGATAGAGTGAAATATGTGCATCCTAGAGTGAATTATGTGCATTCGATGTTGTGAACTACGTAAATTCAGTAGTCATACAGCAGCAGCAGCATATCCATTTATACAAGACTGTAGGTGCAAATTGATGCACCATTTTGAGTTTCGAACGTTAACTTGATGTGTAGATGGTGCAAATTGATATTGATGATTTCGGCACATGCAGAGGAAAAAAAATGCATCTAATATACATATATGTATCTAATTAAAAGCTAGAAAACACATTATGATGCGTTATAATGCATCTAAGATTATAGAGATGCATCTAAGTTAAGTCGGTGATGGCATCACGGAAAAAGCGGTTATCAGTTTTACTTCATATCCTTTCTTATTTTAAGAAAACATCTTATTTGATTCTAACTTATAAAATATATAGTATATTATATATATATAATTATATATAAAAATATATAAGATATATATTTATATATATATAAATACAACACATAAAATATATACACATAAATATATATATATATACACTAGTTACTAACGCCTCCCAACGGGCGGGTATTGATTCGAAATTATTGTTGTATTATTTTTTTGTTACAATTGAGGTCCACCAAAAGGTCTTTCTAACTGGTAGCATTAAGATTTTTAATTTACTTCTTTAGAACAACTTTTGTTCCTAAAGTTCAGGTCCTATTGACATCATCAGATGCGTTTCTTTCTAATCTTACACCTGCCCTTGTTGCAGAGGCAAACATGATGCGAGAGAGGTTTGTCCGTCTCTACAATCAGACACTTTTTGGTATTTTTGGTTTGTCCTATTAAACTAAGCTACATTACTTGACGTAGATGGTTATCAAATTATTATAAAATTTTATCAAAAATAAAATACTTTTTGTAGACAACCTGCAAAATTATAACACAGACAAAATCAACAAAACAAAAAATTACAATGAGTTTTAAAGAGACATACCCGTGATTGCTCGCACAAACAAAAAATTCAATGGAAGACGGCCAACCTGCAAAGGGCTACAATGAAACCAACAAATTGCATAGCATGCATCCAACATGAAAAATTATTATAAGTTTTAAAGAGACATAATTTACATGTGGATTTATGATTCATTAACAAATTCAAATGTAAAATATACCTTGTCAAAGTACCCAAAGCAGATAAAATTTCATCATGTAAATAAACAAAGTAAAGTTCTAAAGATTACCATGACACAAATTAACGACCCGAGTCCAATTTGTATTTAATTGGAAAATAGTATCCAAAGTTCCCAACCTATTTTAAAACAGAAGTCAAGTAAAATATACAAAATCAGATATCAAAATGACCTATTAAACTAAGCAACATTACTTGACGTGGATGGTTATTAAACTATTATAAATTTTTATCAAAAATTTGGAAAATACCTTTTGTAGACAACCTAGAAAATTATAACACAGACAAAATCAACAAAACAAAAAAAATTATAATGAGTTTAAAAGAGACATATCTGTGGTTGCTTGCACAAACAAAAAATTCAATGAAAGAGGGCCAAACTGCAAAGGGCTTAAATGAAACCAACATATGCATATCATGCATCCAACCTGCAAAATTATTATAGGTTCTAAAGAGACATAATTTACTTGTAGATTTAGGATTCATTAACAAATTCAGATGTAAAATATACATTGTCAAAGTAACCAAGTAGAATTTGGTACCCAATTACACCTATTAGCTTGGTGTGTTCCCAACCCACATGTTCCAACATATGTTGAACCTACATCATTGGATGCAACATATCAACAAAATAGTAATTTTTAACTCACACTTACGAATTGGTCGCATGTACCCAATTGAAACATGGTTTTTATTGTCAATCCATCACATGTAAGCTTTTCCGCCTCAACAACCTTTTGGCTATGCATACTCGCCAAATTTGATTTTTCATTTTGATAAATAAGTGGGTTTGTATTTAAAAAATAAATATTACTGAGTAAAGCGGTGTCCATAAAGTAGAAAAGAGAGTACCATAATAGACATTAATGACAGCCACGATATATACCTTGCAGATATCTAATTGCTTTGTCAACTCTTGGATCTCGTTGCCGAGTTTTTCCACCTCCTCAGTTTGAGCGAGCTTGAGCTTAGCCTCGATATCTATTTATTCTTTATTAGCTTCCCACAGATAAGATAACGCTTGACTTTAAGCATATTTTTAAATGTTGCTAACCGATTCGCCTTGGCTTTCTCAAGGTCCTGATTCTATAGAAAAACCAAAATATAGGTAGCATGGGTCATATATCTCACTCAATCTATGTATTATCAATTAACCACTCAATCAGTAATTACATATTTTTGTTTCCATAAGATTAATTTCCGAATGAAGCACCTCCTTGAGTGATTTTAAATCTTCTGTTTGCTATAATACAGAAAACCCACAACAAAAAAAAATTAAACCACGCTAGAGTTAACCAAAATGGCATGCTTCTGTGGCTTTTACAATACCGTTCAAAATAATAGAATCAATCAATATATAGAATTAATTAATTAACCTTTTGTAGAGATGTCTTGAGCGTCGTGATTTCTTCTTGTGATTCAGACAACTGTCTATCCTTCTCTGAAAGAACAAATCAAAAAACAATTAATACTAAAAGACTGCAACTCATTTGATAATTAATCAATCAATCTAAATTCTGTAACATGTAAGTTCATTTAACTGGTATGTCGCTAGATACAAACATGTTAGTGTGGCTTCAAAGTTGAGAGCTAATTCTCTTATTAGTTCTTTTCGGCGGTCTCCTCGAAGTGGTATTAAAGATGAGCAACTTCTTCTCCTTATCTCTAATACTTCTTCTGTTATTCTTCCTAATATTAGTGATAGATGGTCTTGGCTGTTAGATCAATACATATAATATTTGCATGATTCATGTGATAGTACATATACAAATTCTACATACTGTTTAACATCATAATAATTAAAACCATGTCAAAACTCTACACAAATTAAAATCGATTAGCCTAGATTCGCAAAAGAAACCTGCTCAAATAGGAAGAAATACTCAGTATAAATATCAAAATCCATTTATATGAGAGGCTTGCCTTTCAAAAAAAAATAATTATATGAGTGTCTTTATAAGTTATAATATCAGTCAAGTCTAATGTAGATCGGACAATTCATACGGCAACTACAAATTTTTCTCTATTAGCCAACAATTAAATCAACCTTATATATTATTTGAAGGCTGATATGTTTAGAGAACACAAACAACATGCATGGTTTGATTGGTTGATATATTATAAAAAAAATCTAGTAGCTATTAATCATTCAATATTTTCTGTATTACCTGTCAAAGTAATTATAACAAATATTATATATTTAGCGTAATGAACTTGCACTAACAAGTAAAAATAGAAACCGATTCGATTGGGCCGAATGTCTCAAGAATAGCACTGGAGTCTCCAATACCATTCTGAATCTCCTTCTATATTTGTAATTGGGAATTATGTTCCTACTCGTGGTCAAGACATACCATCAGTTCATATATGGATAGTGGGTTGGGTCATCAATCAGTTTCCAACGCCTCACTCTACGACACATGTCAGTAATGATAAGACGATACCTTATATAAAGTTAGCGAGAGGATAGTTGGATAGAAGGATTGGATAGGGATAGTTAAAGTACCAATTCCGTTGATTGGAATATAGTGTGGTTTAGTGATACATCCAAAAGATCATCAACTCCACAAAGATACAAGTGATATAGACTACATACTATTGGCTATTCCATGTTTCATCTTCCTTGACCAGCATTCCCAAATGTTGTCTTTAAGCTTCGTACTGAAAATGATAAGACATAAAGTGAGCCAGATGCATTTCTTGCCTAATTATAATCCTACTTAGAAGTTAGAACCAATAACATAATTTAAATAATGCAGCAAAAAAAAATAAAAAAAAAAATTCAAGTAATATAAAAAAATCCAATACAAAACAAACTTAAAATATAAAGTCAAACAATCACTAAAAAATATATCCCTGTAAAAAAAAAAACTCTTAAAAACACCTACAAACTTTCCATCTAAACAAAAAAAACATAAAAAATTAATATATCTGAAAACAAAAAAAAATATATTATAAAAAATATAAAATATAAAAAGAAAACACCAAAAAAATTACAAAGACAAGAAAAATAAGAATCAAATTAAAAAAAAAATAATTAAAATATCATAAGTAAAAAAAATTACTTTTTGAAAAAAATACAAAAATCATGCGTTGCAAGTGGAATTATCTATCATCTTTGTGTGCATTTCATTAACGAAAGTATATATGATTCTTACCTTGACAATTTGGCTCCATTCCTCAAAATCTGAATCAGGCCAGATTGATTTTAAATTTAAGGTTAGAGATCGAGGACAACACCAAAATATAGCATCCATAACAGATAAGTAAACCAGTAGTTCTTGTACGATGGTCATGTCTAGCTCGACATGCTTGAGTTTAAAAGGCAGCGACTGATTCGCCTTCAGTTCCTCAACATCTATGAAACCCTATAGAAGAATCGGTAAATACATTATATCATGTGGAATTGCATCCTTATTTGGGCTATTTAGTGGAACACATAAATCACTTATCAGATCATAAATTCGAGTAAATGACATGCCGTTTTGAAACGCACTTGCAACTAAAACTCTTTAAATCTGTTTTTCTTATCAGCTTCATCGGGGTAACATTCTACACATGCTTTGGATGGTATAATCAGATCATGACAAAGCAGACACTCATAATAAAGAGTAAAATCTGAAATCAATATCTATTTGATTATACTCCATCCTACACATTAAAACTGAAAGTGTTGACATCAGAATGTCCCATAGCAATTGGTAAATTACATTGGTTGGGTATATTTTCAAGCTATTTGTCTCTATCTTACGAATTAATAATTATAATTTTTTACTCCACAGAGTATATGTTGTTATATTTTAAAAAATTAAAAGATATCAACATACATTAATACTACTTATTATTATTGTTTTGGATATCAAAACACAAATCAACAGTTAGCTCAGTTGGTTAAGGTCATTGCATATTAATCACTTGGTCACAAGTTCAAACCTTGCCAATGTCAAATTTTTTAAAATAAATACGGAAATTTAAAAATAAAAATACAAAAATTATTTAAAAATCAATAAATACAAAAATTACTAATTATAAATATGTAAATTCGAAATTTAATGCTTAAAAAATTATAAATCCGAAAATTATTTAAAATTATTGTGTTGTGTGTGCCATGTCATCATTGAGGTGGCGTTAAGTCACTATTTCATATTAATCCAGTCATAATTAGCCTCATATATAAGTTAATAAGTTATAGATATACTAAAATTTTCATTAATATAATTAATGTGTTCATTTTTATTTGTTAATATTGGTTCGTCTTATATATATAAACTAGCCTTAAGGCCCGCCCGATGGGCGGCTAGCTCTAATAATTATTTTAAGATAATAACCGGTTAAGATTCATTATCTTAACCCTCTTTCTCTCTCAAAAACATAATCACTCTCTCTCCTAAACGTTTGATTCAGATCAACTTGATTTGATCTGCTTGTTTGGAATCGTTTAATTATTATCATATTGATAATAATATGATTTTGTATTAGTTTGATACTTCCAGTTGGTGAATCTGTGCCGACTATCTTTGGTATTGATTGTGGTTTAGATTATAGTTTTGATACCATCACACACATATACTAATAAAAGATTCAGTCATATTTAGGTGGGTTATGGGTGTTGATAGAATTGGATAACGAGGGTTCTAAGCAAAAGTTTTTGGATCATGTAGGCATTAACTCTTGGTTCTGTACGCTTCTTAATGCCTATAATGATTTTGTTAGTGATGAACGTGTTGTTTGGGTGGACATTGAAGGTATCCCACTTCATGTTTGGTCTCGAGAAACGTTTGCCAAGATTGGTAACAAATGGGGCGAGGCTTTGGATATCGAGGATAATTTTGGCTCCTCTTTTGCTCGTAAGCGGTTGTGCATCTTAACAAAACAACCAGAATCTATATTGGAGAAATTCAAGGTGATTTTTAAAGGCAAGGTGTTTGTGGCTCGGGCGAAGGAACTTTTTACTTGGAATCCGAGTTTTCTTGAACCTAAGGAGTCTGTTTATACCTCGGATGACGAATCAAAGCATGGCGCTAAAATTCTTAATGATGGGGCGCAGAATAGTGATGTCGAGTCAGATGATGAATGTAATGTGGATGGTGTTTCCGAGACAATTTTCAGTGATAATGTGGATGAATGTAATGTTGATGGTCATGGTAAGGAGACGGACAAACATCAATCAGAGGATCCGTTTGGTTTTTATGATTTATTGAATAAACTTCCCGCTAAAGGCGTTCGTGATGCGAGTACCTCTTTATCGCATCCTCCTGGTTTTACCCCTAAAACTTCTGTGACGCACGCTAATGTTGGTGAGATTTGTGAAGATGGTCCTACTAATGGAGAAGACATGGTGAATATGCCTAGGGTGGATGCTAAGGTTATGGACCATTCACAGGAGGTCCATGATTCCTCTAATGGAGAATCAGTTTCTTCCTTTTCACATAAAGTTCATAACGGTGGCTCTATTCTTGACATTTTGGATGACATGGTTCGGGTTGGACATTCTATGGGTTATAATTTGGATGGGTGTTTGAAAGATATGGAACGCATTATTGGCTCACAAGGAGATGAAGATGTTTTTAAATGAATATTCTTTCTCTCAATATTCAAGGTCTTGGGCACAAGACGAAAAAGGAGTGGGTTAAGGAGTTAAATTGTAAGCATAGGATCAATTTTTTAGCGTTGCAAGAGACAAAGATGGATTGTATTTCTCATATGGACGTAAAGTCCCTATGGGGAAATTCAAACTTTGATTTTGTTGCCAGTGACTCATTAGGGAATTCTGGTGGTATTCTTTGTATTTGGGAGGCTTCTATCTTCAAGAAAGATGGCGCTACTATTTCTGATAATTTTATAGCTATTTACGGCACATGGTTACCTCGTAATGTCAAGATTCTTTTGGTGGCGGTTTACGCTCCTCAACAGCCTGGGAGCAAAAGGGCTCTTTGGGATTTTTTATCTAATCTTGTACGGAGATGGAACGGCGAAGCTATTATAATGGGTGACTTTAATGACGTTCGGACTATGGATGAAAGACTTGGTTCGTCTTTCAATGTTTCTAGTGCACGGTGTTTTGATCGGTTTATTGTGTCTTCTGGTCTTGTGGATGTCAAGTTGGAAGGGTACTCGTTTACTTGGTCGCATCCCTCAGCCTCCAAAATGAGTAAATTAGATCGCTTTCTTGTTACGGAAGGTATTATCTCGCTTTATCCGTCTATTTCAGCTTTGTGTCTTGACCGTCACTTGTCCGATCATCGTCCTATTCTTTTGAGGGAAGTTTTGTCTGATTTTGGTCCGACTCCGTTTCGGTTCTATCAATCTTGGTTAAGGATGGAGGGTTTTGATTCGATGGTGGAGCATGCGTGGTTGTCTTTTTCGCATTCTGATTCCAATGCTATGGTTAGGTTCAAGAAGAAATTGCAAGACCTTAAGTCTATTATTCGTTTATGGGTTAAAGATAAAAAGTTTCATCTTCATAACGCAAAGAATTCCCTACAGAATGATTTGATCTCTATTGATAAAGACTTGGAAAGGGGAAACGTTTCTGATGACATCCTTCTCAATCGGATGGATCTAAACCGACGGCTGCAAGATATTAAACTTTTGGAGGTTAAGGATCTGGTTCAAAAATCTAAAATCAAATGGGCTATCGAAGGAGATGAGAATTCTAAATTCTTTCATGGTATTATTAATAAGAAAAGGTCTCAGTTGTCGATTCGTGGTGTTTTCGTTGAGGGCACTTGGTGTACTGATCCGAGTATTGTGAAGGAGGCATTTAAGAATCACTTTGAAGTTCGATTTCAGCAACCGTGTCATGATCGTCTCAAACTTAATGCTCCTTTTCATAATCGGTTATCTTCGGATCAGGTGGATGAGCTGGATAGGGCAGTATCGAGGGACGAAATTCGTAGGGCTGTTTGGAACTGTGGCGAGAATAAGTCTCCTGGCCCCGATGGTTATACGTTTGAATTTTTTAGAAAGTATTGGAGTCTTGTCGGAGCGGATTTTTGCGATGCGGTCGACTATTTTTTTAAGTCTGGTACGTTTCCAAGGGGGTGTAACTCGTCTTTCATCGCCTTAATTCCTAAAGTTAATGATGCTAAGTTCGTTAATGATTTTCGGCCTATCAGTTTGATTGGATGCGTTTATAAGGTGATCACGAAAGTCTTAGCTAATCGTTTGGCTACTGTTATATCCGATTTAGTTTCCGAGACTCAATCGGCCTTTGTTGCTAATAGACAAATATTGGACGGTCCTTTTATCTTAAATGAGATGTTAAACTGGTGTAAGAGAAAAAAGAAGCAAGCTATGTTTTTTAAGGTTGATTTTGCTAAGGCGTATGATTCGGTTCGGTGGGATTATCTCTTGGATATTCTTCATGCGTTTGGGTTTGGGCCGAATTGGTGTAGGTGGATCCGTGGTACTTTTACTTCCTCCATGGCTTCCATATTGGTTAATGGTAGCCCAACGTCCGAGTTCCCTTTTTGTTGTGGGTTGAAACAAGGTGATCCGTTGGCCCCTTATCTTTTCATTCTTATTATGGAGTCGTTACATATCTCTTTCTCCCGTGTTGTTGATGATGGGCTGTTTAAAGGTTTTCAATTGCATGGCTCGGTTAATATTTCTCATCTTTTTTATGCTGACGATGCCATGTTCATTGGAGAGTGGTCCGAACAGAACTTACATAATATTGTTAAAGTTCTTAATTGCTTCCATCTTGCGTCGGGTCTTAAGATCAACATTGCTAAGAGCCAAGTCTTGGGTGTCGGGGTTTCTCAGAATGTTGTTGTGCAGGCGGCGAATAGGATCGGGTGTGCTGTTTTGAACACTCCTTTTCGTTATCTTGGTGTGACGGTTGGGGAGTGTATGTCTCGGAAGTCGGCTTGGGTTGGCTTGGTGAACAAACTCCAAGCCCGGTTATCTAAATGGAAGGTTAAAACCCTTTCCATAGGCGGCAGATTGACCCTTCTTAAATCCGTTCTTGGGGCCTCTCCAATTTATTATATGTCAATCTTTAAGGTTCCAAAAGGCGTGTTGAAGACTATGGAATCTATCCGTAGTAAGTTCTTCAACGGTGTTGATTCTTCGGATAGAAAGATTTCGTGGGTAGCTTGGGACAATGTCTTAGCGTCCAAACTGAACGGTGGTCTTGGTGTCTCAAGTTTCTTCGCGTTGAATCGTGCTCTTTTGTTGAAGTGGGTGTGGCGCTTCATTTCTGGCGATGGCTCTTTATGGTGTAAAGTTATTCAAGCGATTTATGGCTCAAAGTTTGATCTTCATGTGACCGATCAACCCTCGATTTGGTGCTCTATTTTACGTGAAGTAAAATCTTTGAAAGATTCTGGTTTTGATTTTTCTTCGCATTGTAAGAAGCGGATTGGGGACGGGTCTTGTACTAGTTTTTGGTATGATATATGGTTAGCTGATGCCCCTCTTTGTGTTCAGTTTCCCCGTTTGTTTGCTCTCGAATTGGATAAGGAGATTGTGGTGGCTAATAAAATGGGAGCTTCTTCGGTCTCAGCTTCTTTTCGCCGGGACGTGCGTGATGGAGCTGAGCGGCAGCAGTGGGATGACCTTTCTTCAATTATGAACTCGGTTGTCCTCTCGTCTTCCAAAGATAGGTGGACTTGTGATTTGTCGGGAGATGGAGAGTTCAAGGTTAAAGTCATCAGAAACTTTATTGATGACTTGTTTCTCCCTTCGTCGGATGTTGCAACGAGATGGGTAAAATTCATTCCCATTAAAGTTAATGTTTTTTCTTGGCGTGCTCGTCGTGATAGGTTACCTACTAGAGTCAATCTTAGCCGTAGAGGTGTTTTGTTGGATTCCCATCTGTGTCCTCTTTGTAATGCTGCTATGGAGGATGTTCAGCATGTTTTCTTTCGATGTGACGTGGCTCGGGTTGTTCTTCGTAAAATTTGTCGTTGGTGGGATTTGGATTGGCAGGAGATTTGTTCTTTCTCGGATTGGGATGTTTGGTTCTTATCCTTTCGACTTTCTTCCCGTCTCAAGTCTATTTTAGAAGGTGTTTTTTATGGTGCTTGGTGGCGGATTTGGAGGCTTCGAAATCAGTTGGTCTTTGACGCTTCGCCTCCTAATCGTTCGACGATTTTTGATGACATTGTTTCTTGGTCCTTTTTATGGTGTTCTAGTAGATGTAATAGGGTTTTTTCTTGGGAGTATTGGTTAAAAAACCCCTATCTTATTTCTTTGTAATGTCTTTCTAGCTCCTTGCTAGTTTTTTTTAATAAAGTTGCCGTTCAAAAAAAAAAAGATTCAGTCAACACTACATAACATAACATACAACCTTCATTCTCAATCGCTGGTAAATTTTCAAATTCATTTTTATAAATTTTGATCGAAATTTGTGATTGATTAATTGTATTCGATGGTTATATATATGGAATATTTATAAGAAAAAAAGATGAAGTTATCACCAAGGGAAGTGGTGAAGTTGATGTTACATAATGATGGTTTTTTAGCTCAGGGTGATAACTTCATCTTTTAGTTTTGCATTATCACCCAGAGAAGTGAAGAAGTGGAGAAGTTGATGTTACCAAGACAAATATGAAGAAAGAAAACCTTTTCTTCTTACTACACAATTTTTAATGACAAAAAAAAGTGTAAACAATAGTTTAGTTTTGCCCTCACTTATAAAAAAGTGTGAGCAAAAATCTAATTTGTACACACACTTTACATATACACTCTGTTCCTAAGTTTTGGAAATGAAAAAAAAGAAAAGAAGAGTTAAAAAGAGACAGAAAAAAGAGAAGAATGAAATTTAATCTCTTATACCATGTTCCTGAGTTAGAAGAGAATGGAAGTGATAAGTGATGATTCTACAATTATACCCTTAATTATATATAAAAGTTATGTTTTCTAGAAGGTTATTTAAGTAATTATATTTATTAAATGTTTAATAATATAGCTTCTCTCCAAATCATCCCACTTTTAAGAAGAAAGTTTTGGAGAGAAATTTAGCTAAATTTACTCTCCCTTCTTTTTTCTTCTCTCATGAAAAAAACTCTAGAACATGAATTTATTTTGTTTTCTTTCCTATTCTCTCCTCTTCTTTCAAATTTAAAACTCAGGAACGCAGCGATAGTGTGAACAAAAGTGTATCTTTATTCATACTTTTTAAAAGGTGTAAGTAATAGTCTTACTTTTACTCACACATTTTAAAGAGTGAGTGAAAATATTTACTTTTACTTACATTTTATAAAAAATGTGAGCAAAACTATAATTTATATCAAAAAAATAAAATAAAATAGCGTGTAGAAAGTTTAATTTTTATTTATACTTGTTGAAAAATGTAAATAAAAGGCTCATATAACAAGATCATCAAAATTTAAGTGTATTATATTAAGTTTGTTTTGTTCATAAAAAAAGAAGTTAAGTTTATTTTTACTCTTCAAACTTTTTAATAAAATATTTTGTAAAAACTTTTTTCGGTTCGAACTTTTGGAACTAAGTGGTTTTCGATCCGGTCCGCTCTTGTTTGGTCCAGTCCGATTTACAAACCTGATATCCATATAGAATACAAACAACTCACTCATTTATAAAAGACAAAAAAAATAAAAATTAATAATAATAATAATGAAATTTATATAAGGTGATACTATTTGACATCTGTTAAAAAATGCATATAAATTTTAAAAAAGTATAACTACACCGTTCGTCCTTGTGGTTTGCGTTGACCGTAGCCTATAGTCCTTTGACCGAAAAAAATGCACCGTCCGTCCTTAAGTGGGAAACGTTTTCCACCGTTGGTCTCTCACTTTAACTGAGTCCACTAACCTTCGTTAAGTCATCTCATGTGCCATGCACATGAGGGTATTATTGTCATTTTACCTTCTTTTTTTTTTTTTGAACGGCAATTTTATTAAACACTAGCAAGGAGCTAGATCAACAACAAACAATATAAGGGTTTTTAAGCCAATCGTCCCATTTGATCGATGCTTTACATCGATATTTAAACCAATAAAAAGAGCTAGAGACTAAATTATCAAAGATCAAAACCTTTTTTACTTCCTCCCCAACCTTTACAACCCACCTACATCTTTAAGCATCTTCATATTCTTCTATTAACTTCTCTATATTCGTCACCACACCAACCATTATCTTATTTCCAAAAACACCATTAAATCAAAACATCTAACTCAATACCGAAAACCACAAATAAATTAAAATCAAACCCCCAACTTAAAAAAGCATATACCCCGATCATGATATACGCAATTTAAAAATCAAAACCCACTTTTTTATAAAAAACCCAGATTTTTTTACTATAAAAAATGCAAATTCATTGAATACATCATCTTTGACCTGGGTTATTTTTGAAAGACATCGTTGACCTGTTTTCATGTGATTCCAATTGGGTTTTGCTCTTCAAGTGAATATATTAAATTTAGATCTATATTTAAGGTTTGATCTTCAAGTGAATACATGAATTTTGATCTTCAAATGAATATATTACTTAGGTGCCTGTTAAAACTAAACATCCCTTTGTTTTTTTATTGTGGGTTTGGTGATTTGGTAAACCCAAATAGATTGGTCTCAGTTATACCATCATTGATAAAATCAAAAGACCAGTAAAAGAAAAATCCAACAAGAAACTACAATCTCTTCAAACAACTAACATAACTGAATCAACTCTTTCATTTCAAACACTATCAACAACCTTGAATAATCTCATTTTATAAAAGTCAATGGAAGTTAAATAAAAAATATAAAAAAAATTAAACAGACTCAAAAAATAAACAAGATCTCAAGTATATTTTTTTGTGTTAATCACAAATCTTTAAAAGAATTTCGAAAAGAAGAAACCCACATCATCGATCTATGAAAATAAGTACATCGGGTATCACAAACCCATCATCAAAACTCATAAACCCATTCCTTTCATGTAAAAAGAAAGAACATGAACAAAGTAAATAAAACCTACCCGAGACCTCTTAAAAGATCTTGCAGTCGAAGTTATCACGAACATCAAAATGGGCTGCATGTGTTTGTGTTTTTGGATTAAAGCAGAAACAAGAAAGAGTTGCTTTGATTCGAAAATGTGATAAAGGGTGTTTGTTGTTGTGATACGAAGAAAACGAAATATAGAATCACTAGAGAGTATCATTGACCTTTGAAGATAAGTGTTCTGCTATTTTTTTTAATTTTGTGTAAAATGGGCAGCGGGAGTGTTGTGAATGTGTGATGGTGAGGAGAGTAAAAAACTTACTAGTATTTTTATGTGTGAGAATGGAGAAAGAAAAAAAGATTGATAAATAATATAATAAAATAAAATAAAAAAAGTAAAATGACCATGTTATCCATTTTTGAAGAGTTGAAAAGACAAAAATACCCTCACATGAGATGACTTAACGAAGGTTAGTGGACTCAGTTAAAGTGAGGGACCAACGGCGAAAAACGTGACGGTGCATTTTTTTCGGTCAAAAGACTATAGGCTACGGTCAACACAAACCAGAAGGACGAACGGTGTAGTTTACTCTATATAAATATTAAGGAAAATAACAGTAAAAAGAGAATTTATATCCCCAAAAACAAAATACCAAAGTTCATCTATCTTCATTCTCCCCAAATCGTTATGGCAATGAAAATCGTCACTCTCGCACTTACTGGAATCGAGTTAATCGGCAGTTAGGGTTTCTGATCGGCAGTTAGGGTTTCGAAGTTGTTACAGTAGCTCGGTTTCGAATTAGAGTTAGTTAATTAGTACTTCAGTTTTGAAGTGGAGTTAGTCGATTTAGAATCAGAGTGGGTTAAATCAGTATGAATCGGCACACAATTGTAAGTAAGTCCTCGATACGCCTATTTTTATTCATTTTTTTGAATGTTTTGATATGGTTTTGTGGCCTAATTTTCCGGCGTTAATTTGTATGTGTATTTCATATTGTATATCTTGTTGATTATAAATCGTTTGTATATAAGTAACTGAGAATGATTGATTTTGATTGATTAGGAATTTAAGTTGAATGTAAAGATTATGTATACTTAGTTTTGACATTTATTGTTATAATCTGCTAATTAGAAACGTTTAGTTTTGAATCAGGAGTTCATGTGATTTTTAATTTTAGGTATTTGTTGAAACAAGAACTCAATAATTTAATATTTACACTTGATTTTGAATAGCACTACAGCAGTGTAGCCTTTTTTGGTTGGAAGGATTATATATTATAAATTAATAAGCTCATGCTAATGTCTATGTTGGGACATGATAACTGATGTTTTTTAATTATTCGAAGATTTTGTATCAGAACTGGAATAGGAAGGCGCAATGTGTAGAATTGGCCACTATCGGGATGAATGTCTCTATCTTGATAGGTTCAATAGGAAAAAACATTTAGTAATGGTATCATAAATCAAGTTATTAGACCAGTAACAAAACATTAAGTAAGCTTGAATCAAGCCGATTGGAACTCTAAATGCACTCTAATGGTTTGTCCGTTTTCTAATACCCCACAGTTTCGACAAGTTGAGGCTGATAATGGAACAATAGTTTCAATGGTTTACCTTCGTTTATCATTTATCATTAAGAATGTTTATTCATTATTGTTACATGTTAAAGATATAAACTTTACAACTTAGGAGACATCATCAAAGTGAATTTTCTTTCTAGTCCCGAACGCGTTTTTATAGATATTAATGCATATATAGAAGGTGGTCTGGTAATTGGAGCATGAAACATTCTATCTTACGTGATGGTATATATAATATCTAGTATGTGATTGTAGGTCAATTACAGAGCATTTCACGAATTTAATGTTTTTCTTAGGATAGGATAACCGAGTGCTACAACCAGAAAAAGCTTGTGGCATTGAACCTTACCTTCTACATGCTGGTAAACCGTGAATCAACTTTTCATATTTCCTAAAATCAGTAATTGACATTGTCAAAAGATTTAATCATTGATGTCATGCGGAGGATAGTTATTTTACAAACTTTTAGTGCATTTTACTATGCGACTCAGAGCATTGATCTCAAACTTATGTACTTATTTGATAGTACGGCTCATACCTCATATACATTATGTAGGATGCATATCCTCTAAAGGTTATTAGTAAGACTATTGAAACTTAATTGACACCATTTCATTAGTCCGTTCCCTTGTTATATCCGCCAGAATATTTCATGTCCCGTTGGTCGAAAATATATCTCATAAACAAAAGAGACAAATTGTTTAATCTGTTGCGTCATAGTATCAATGTAAAGAATCAATTCTATTATATTCTGAACGAGTTGGTTTTAATGGGGATAAGTTGTGCAATGCCATGATTCCATCTATTTGACGGTGATGCAGTTACTATGCAAGCGCCAAAGGTAGCTCCTCCAGATTTAATTTGCTTACTATGCAAGCGCCAAAGGTAGCTCCTCCAGATTTAATTTGCAGGGACAAGTTTCTTGTTCAAAGTACAGCTGTCCCAGAGGGAACAAAGGAGGAGGATGTTACATCTAACGCGGTTGGTCTTTCTTTTATGACGCTTGTTTTGATGATTATTTCTTTTATCTGATTCTTCGATTTGGCAGTTTGCTAAGGAGGATGGTAAAAGAGTCGATGAAAAGAGGCTGAAATTGCTTCTTATCTCCCCACCAGAGTCACCCGAGTCATCACCAATTAATGAAACATCAAAGCTGTTGCAAGATAATGAAGTTGGAGAACGGAAAGATGACGTTGTTCAAAAGCATAGCTCTCAAGTCAGAGAACTCAAAGATGACGTAGTTCAAAATCATTGCTCTCATGCCAAGGTAAGAGCGAGTTGTATATTTGTATGTGCCAATTGTTGATACAGTACATGTGTAGATGTGGCAATTAAAGTGAAGAAATGGGCAATAGATGACATGAACAAGACGATATCTTGGTTGGACAGCCAAGAAGAAAAGGTAAGCAAAATTGGTCTTTTGTCTTTGTAGTTGTACTGCAATGAAACTGAGCTCTTCCCGCTCCCCCTACCCATTGTACCGCAATGAAAATGAGCGTTGTTTACTCATTCTTGTGCTACACAGCCCGATCCAAGTGAGATGAAGAAGATAGCAGCTGAAGGAATCTTGACGTGTTTGCAAGATGCCATAGATTCTCTTAACAAGGGAGAGGTATGCAATTTCTTTGCAAGTTTGCTAGTAAATTATAAAGAACCCATGCATGTAGTATATAGTTTTTCATTGGATTATTCCGTAAAATGGTACCATGCTTTATCCTTAAAAAGGTAACAGATTTTCAAAAGTTACTAGTGTAATCTTGTAAATTAACTGGTTTTAATTCGCTACATCAGTAAAAATTATATGCAATTTGCCCTTTTTCCAGTGTCCGGCGGCCACATTTCGAAAAGGGGCGGAAAACATACAATGATACAATAACTTACCTGGTAAGTTTTTCGATGGTAGTCTTCGTTTGGTGCCACAGTGGTCGCCGGAAAGCTTGGTTTTAAATTGCGTGTTGCGATCCGTTGCGATTAATGTCCAAATTTCCGATGCGCGTTGCGTGCGAGCGCATCACGGACGTGCGGCGCTAATTTTAAATATAATACACAAAATATTTCTACTTAAGTTTATAATACAAGTAAATGCTTAAACATGAAATAAGTTACCTACATATTGATACCACTAATGGCTTAAACGTTGAATAAGTTACTTACATATTTCTAACGAGTAGCGAATTACTAATAACAAAAGTAACTAAGTAAGATATTGAGAGTTTACGATATATATAACAAAAAGCTATCAAAAGCGTTTATCTTTCTCTATATCTTTAGTTAAGTGGTCATCAACTAATGGATCAACTAATAGTCATCAAGATCATCATCGTCGCCATCAAATATGGCTACTGGAGCACCATTATCATCATTAGATGCTTCGATATCTTCTTCAAAATCATCTTCATCTACAAGCTCAAAGGGTCTAGATTTTCTAACAGGGGTTTGACCTTTTCCTTTATCAACCCTCGATGACCCAACACCACTTTGTCTTGATGCTCGAGTAGAATAACTAGGATCATTTGCGCCAGAAGCTCTTTCGACATCACCCCATGTCAAATCTTCCCCAATATACACCAAATCATCACCATCATTACAATCATCTTCCATTCTCCCCATCATCCACTCATTGCTATCATCAATTTCATTCAAAAGGATAGGATCGGCATTCCCCTCTCTTCTAGATCGACGCTCCAATGCACGATTAAATTTCACGAAAACCATGTCATTCAATCGACTTTGGGCCAATCTGTTTCTTTTTTTGGTGTGTAGCTGAAAATATATAATTCTATGTTCTTCATTACTTCAATAGCTTAGTGGAAACGATGTCTCAATTCCTCAAGCTACACCATGGTCTATGTAACTGTAACTTGTTAACTTACGTGTTGAAATACCGCCCAGTTCCTTTCACAGCTTGTAGCACTACAAGTAAGGCTTAAAATTCTTACAGCCAACATTTGCAAGTTTCAGAAGCTCCAAAGGTCATCCACCAATAAGCTATATGGATTATGGAAAAAATTAAAGAGCTAAATTAGCATACAGCTTACTGGCAAATGGTTTACTAAAGTAGTTAGTGTATAGCCTGTTTTGTTTTACCTGGTGTCATTTGTGTTCTTTGCCTAGTAGCAGATGGTTTACCAAAGAGTCCACTCGCACTTTCATATATAGGCAGCTCCGCTAGTACTTGGTCTTCAAAATCAGTAGTTGCAGACAATCTTTGGATAAAAGAGAGTAAACCGTCCCTAACGGCTTCACCCTCTTCCACTTTAGTGTTTGGAGCAAATATTGGATTATCATAAAAAGTAGACGGGTTTAAGTAATATCCAGCGGCATGTAGAGGGCGATGGAGTTGGCATTCCCACCTATGATCTATAATCTCAATAGTTTTCTTATAAAGATCCATCTTATTCGGGAAGCTATTGCGAATAGCATCCTTGCCATTGTCCATGGCTTTATAAATGTAACCCATAGCCTGTTTTCTTTCTTCATCAACCATTCTAAAGACATTAACCAGGGGACATGTCAACTTAAGAGTATAAACAATGTTCTTCCAAAATAACTCTCTTAAGAAGTAAGTTTGCATTTTTTTGCCCTTTGCATCCTTTGACCACTTGCTTTCCGACCATTCTTGTGAAGTAATTATCTTCCTCAAGTTATGCTTGTGGATTTGAAGAAGAGTGCTATAGGATGTAGCAAATCTGTGATTGCGGGTCTATGCAAATTCCTTTGGCTTGTAAACTTTCTAATCAAGTTCACTAAACCAATAAAGTTGTATATATAGCCATTCACGAACATAGCCCGATGGGAGGTGCACGACCATGAAGCTGATGAAAATGCTCTTAACCATTCCGTATGTTTTTGTGATGTATTATTTGATTTACATTTTTTAAATTTTGAATTTCTGCTCATAGCGTGCCTTCCTTCAACAAAAAAAGTAACAAGAGTGTATTAATGCAGTCATGATATGCTCGAAAATAATGTTTGGCATCTATGGTGTTATAAATGGCCTTGCAGATTACCAAAAGAAAAAGTGTAATCTTGGTTATATTCTAAGTGCTATTATGATAGCCTTTGGTGGGGTTATGAACTCAGTTTTCCTCTTTTTTGGGGTGTGTACGTGTCAAAACGGTTGGGAGAGGAAGAGGAACGGATGCACAGTTTTTGTGCCTGGAGTCGATTGCTACATTGAAGCCAAAGACGATCAACCAAAGATGGTCCCCCACAGATATTCACCCAACCCCAATAGAACCCATAGTCCTCCGAGAAACACATAAAGTACCATTCGCCACACAAATGCTTCAATGTAGCAATCCACTCAAGAGCAACAGGCACAGAAACTGTGCAGCCGAACAGAGCCCAGAGCAATGCCTTCACTCTTTTCCTCTTCCTCTCCATCAACTGTTCAGACACGTACATACCCCACAAAAGCAGGAAAACTGAGTTCATAACCCCACCAAAGGCTATCATAATAGCAGTTACAATATAACCAAGATTACACTTTTTCTTTTGGTAATCTGCAAGGCCATTTATAACACCATAGATGCCGAACATTATTTCCGAGCATCTCAGCTTTAAATGCACTCTTGTTACTTTTTCTGTTGAAGGAAGGCACACTATGAGCAAAAATTCAAAATTTAACATACGGAATGGTTAGCATTTTCATTAGCTTCACGGTCCTGCACCTCCCATCGGGCGAATTCCATTAAAACAGCTCCTTTCATTTATGTGAATGCAGTGGTATTTCATGTGGAAAGTGACACAAACGAGTGACTGTTTTATGGCTAGATTCGCAAGGCTTAGAAGGCGCATTGTCTCCTCATGTAGGAAACCTTAGCTTCCTACGTATGTTTTCCGTCTCTAAGCTTTCAAAGAACCATTCCTCATCTTTATCTTGATGCCAACAAATTAAGTGGAGTCATTCCAACAAACTTATCAGGTTGTTCTAACCTCAAATGGCTTTGGCTCGCTCAAAATAATCTAGGTGGAAACATACCCAAGGAATTGTTCGATGTTGGCAAAAACCCGTTGGGTGGGAGCATTCGAGACACCTTGGGTCTTTGGAAAAGCTTAACTCTATTTTACTCTGGTGGGTGCAACTTATATGGTAGTTTTCCTTTAGAAATTGGTAATCAGCTCCCGAATCTTGAATTCTTTCAGTTACGGGGTAACGAACTGACCGGAGTTCTTCCACCTTCTATTTCCAATTGTTCTAAATTACGATATCTTGAAATGGCTAACAACAGTTTTAGTGGGAAGTTGAAAATCGATATTTCAAAACTAAGAAATATTTATATAATTAGATTATATAATAACAACTTCCATCGACGCGGAAAAGCTGATGACATGAGGTTTATTGATTCTTTGAAAAACTGCACCAAATTTGTACAATTGCTGCTTTATAATTGCAACCTTATAGGAGTGCTTTCGATATCAATAGGTAATCTTTCCGATCAACTCACCTTTCTAAATTTAGGAGAAAATCAGTTATTTGGAAGTCTCCTTTCAAGTATAGGTAATCTAGTTGGCTTGACCAGTTTTATATTTACAGTTTAATCGATTCCAAGGAAAAATCCCAACTACCATTGGTAAACTTCAAAAGCTACAACTTCTTGTTCTAGCTGGCAATCAATTTTCACGGCTTATCCCTGATGCCGTTGGGAACTTATCATTGTTGAATAAACTTTATTTATATTCCAACAAATTAGGAGGCCACATTCCATTATGCCTCGGGAAGTGTAATGAACTTACTGTTTTAAGCCTTCGAGACCAGTGTTGTAAATATCGCTCGGCGGTCGACCCCCTTTAAGCGATATATCGGTCTTGGCGGCGATATATCGGTTTCTCGGCGGAGACCCTAAATTATAAAGGAATTCTGCAAAATATATATATATATATTTAATAAGTTTTTTAATATTCTTATTATTTTTAACTATATATCTTATGTATATGTTGTAAAATATACATTATGTGTGGTTTTAATTCAGTTTTGTATACTTTTATTAAATCACGATCAAGAAAATCAGAATACAAAAAAAAAAAAAAAAAAAAAAACCCAAAAATCGGCCGAATTTGACTGGTTTTGACCGAATTTTGACCGATTTTGACCAAAACCGATTTTTTACCGATAAGTGAAAAAAACGTATCGGTTGACCACCGATAAGCGATATATCAGTGATATATCGGCCGCCAAGGCCGATATTTACAACACTGTTCGAGACAATAGACTCAGTGGAAAAATACCCAAACAAATTCTTCAACTTCCATCACTAACTATTGGTTTAGATCTGTCTCAAAACAGCTTGTTTGGTTCAGTTCCGTTGGATATTAAAGACCTCAAGATGTTGAACATTCTCGTTTTATCCTACAATAATTTATCAGGTACCGTTACTAGTAGCCTTGGTGAGTGTGTTAGCCTTACAACATTAAACCTACGAGCGAACCAATTTCAAGGCATAATACCATCTTCAATCAGTTCCTTGAGAGGATTAGAGGTACTCGACATGTCTCAAAATAATTTATGAAGCAAAATTCCCCAATTCTTAGACAAATGGGTTTCCCTAGAATTTTTAAACCTGTCTTCTAATGACTTTGAGGGTCAAGTGCCGGTTTAAGGAGTGTTTACCAATGCAAGTGCGTTTACGGTTTTGGGGAACAATAGGCTTTTTGGTGGGTTGGTTACACTTGAGTTACCCAAATGCAAGGAACAGGGTAGTAAGAAGAAAAGGTTTCCTTTCTTCATATTTGTCTTGGTCATTGCACCGACGTTGCTCATCGTATTATGTTGTGTGTATCTTTTGTGTAAGAAGAAACGCAACAGTCAACAATTTCAATCTTCAGGGAATGAAAGTTTCTTGAAAGTTTCATACAATGAGCTTCTCAAGGCTACCGACGGCTTCTCTACAGCAAATCTGATTGGCGAGGGTGGGTTCAGCTCTGTTTATAAAGGAATCCTCGATTCTGATGTTGATAAATTTGTTGCGGTCAAAGTTCTACATCTTCAAAATTGAGGAGCCCACAAAAGTTTTCTAGCAGAACGTGAAGCATGGTGGAATATTCGACACCGTAATCTGTTGAAGATAATAACTTCATGTTCAAGTACTGATTTCCAATGCAATGATTTTAGAGCTTTGGTATACCAATTTATGCCCAATGGAAGTGTACACGATTGGCTTCATTCAAGTGCAAATACATCTAAACTCAACCCTCTTCAAAGAATATATATTCTCAGAGATGTTGGAACCGCACTTGACTATCTTCACATTCACTATGAAACGATGATTGTTCACGGTGACTTGAAGCCTAGTAACATTCTACTTGATGAAGATATGGTGGCTCATGTTGGAGACTTTGGTTTGGCTCGACTACTTGGTACAGACGTAAATCAAAACACCTCAACCGGGGTTAAAGGAACAGTTGGTTATGCACCTCCACATAACTGTACTTTTATTCCATAATGCTTATATTTACTTGCTATCTTTTTAAGTTAATTAATTGTTTCTAATTTGTAGAGTATGGTATCGGGAACGATATGACAAGTAGTGGGGACAACTACAGTTTTGAAATATTATTACTAGAGTTGATGACCGCAAAAAAACCAACCTAAATGTGTAAAATTTATTACAAAATGACCTGATTGGTTGAGGTTTTTCAGTCACGTGTCTAATCAAACACATAACAAAACAACTTAATTACGTTAGAAGGGTACTGTTAGCTGCTTTGGGTCCTTATTGACGGACTATTGTTTCTTTGGTAAGTTAAGCGATAGTTAATTCACACATTGAAAGAGCTGCTTTTATTGTTTGTAAAATGGAATATATAAATGTGCTTGATCGCAATTATAAAACGCAGCATTTTTAACATTAAATAAATTAATGGCTGCTAGCTAGTATAGAAGTTCTGTACCAAATTGGTGATGCTAGTCATGCTATTTGGATGGCATGATTAAAGTCTTTTATGATATAATTATACATTGAAATTAGTTGCTATTAGTCAAGGAATTAGTGTGATACAAAATGGGTGTTGCTAGTCGTGCTGTATGTTATAATGCAATAAAAGTGCAGTCTCTCCTACCCCAACTCTTCTTATGCATAGAAATTAGGTATTACCATTCAAATTGTCTTGCTCAACCCGACTATAAAAAGCCAATACTTATTCTTATGATTTTAAGTAAATTTCGAAAAATGAATTCACCACAAGCAATGATTTGCTTATCAGCTTCCTCCCGTGTTTTTTTTTCTCTTTTATTGTCTCGCGATAATCCGCCTTACTTCCGCCACTGTCTCCGCTTCCTATAGCGGTAACGAGACTGATTTGCTTCATAAATTTGCTTAATGAAGGTCTTAGCATTCATAAATTTGCTTCCATGGCATTAGCAGACCATGTAATAGATGTTATTGATGATGATGCAATTGTGTTGCAAAGTACGGAAGCTAATGCAAAGAAAGTGGAAGAATGTTTGGTTGCAACTATCAAAATTGGATTCCCCACCCCAACGAATGAAAACAGAAATCATTGTCACAGAATTGCAGTGTATTCTTAATGTGCTGCAAAATATATGAGGTACTTTGTTCTCCCTTTTTGTAGAATTTGATTTTTGCACGAGTTTGTCAATAAAGCGTCACTAACATAGTTATGTTATTGAACTCTTTCAGGTCTAATACTAAGCTTGTTTGGTGAAGTTGAAAGTAACTGACTGCAACATGGAGCAGTTCATGTTGTTGTTAAACGTTACATTGTCAAACATGTTTATAAGCATAAGAGTATGTTTACTTTCCTGGTGATGTATCATATGTGAGTTGATATTAATAGTTTGTTGAATTTGTGACATTTACACAATTTTACGACTATTTTTTGTTTAAAAGGTAAAATATATTTATAACCAAAACTTGGAAGACGTTACATTGTGTTTTACTAATAGAAAAATCACAACATCAACTCAGCATCACGTTTCCTCAAGTGCGAATCTTGAGAATACTGAACGAGCTTTCAAGACTGGACCATAATGCTTTTACCAACGCAGAAACTATCCTTATGATACTTACTAACAAATGTCATACAAAATAGGTCCTTATTGGTGTACTAACGAGTCTTTGATAAGTTTCTTCCGTTGTTATATTGTTTAAGGTTATGTAATAGACATCTTGGATTGTTATCCATTAAATTAAAGTTGTAATGCCATATAAGTCCAGTGTTCCCACTCCCAAGTTTTCTTCAAAGTCTTTTATATATGATTCTACATAGAAATTAGTTATTATCAATCAGATTTTGTGTAAATTATTAAAAATGAAGTCACTCCGAGCAATAATTTGCTTATTTGTCTTGGTCAAGCTATAAAGTAAACAAAATATAATAGTCTAAGTTATTGTTTATACTAAAACTTTCATTATTACTAAGTATAAGGTATTCAGTGTATTAGTTTTAATAAAGAATTGCAGCATTTTTAACGTTATGTAATAGAAATTACAATAATTGGTGAATGTTTAAAAATTGCATCCTAAATGTAGTTGGATACGGAAAAAAAGGAAGGTGTCAAGTAATTTCTAATTATATCTTGGACAATTATCCCTTAATTAAAAAATTATAAAAATGAACTAATTTTAATGCTCGTGCACGCACGGGACTTATATATTATGTTTTTCTAAACTACATATAAATTTTTATTTTTTTGTGTTTTATAAGTTATGTTATAGAGTATTTTCGAAATATGTGAAGATAATAGATTCATTAAATCTTTTATATATTACGTAGTATATGAACTTGATGATGATTATTAATTCTTTTCTTTTGATTTACATGTTTTCTGACTTTACATTGTGAGCCAACTAATCCCAGCAAAACTACCTTTTTAGCTAGCCCGGAGTCGGTTCAAGTGAACCTTCGATGTGTTTCAGTTGTACAACATGATTTCAGGCCGACAATGAAAAATCCACCAAAAGGTCTTCAGGTAAATTTGAGATGTGGTTAGATAATGTTAAATCTTTGTTTGGAAGTAAGAAATTGTTTACATTTGTTGTATTTTAAAATATAAAGTTTAGAAGTATAAAGTTTAAGGGGTTATTTGTTTATTTTTTAAAGTTATAATAAAATTTGTAAATTTATAAATTTACACTTTTAACTCCATATAATTTATTTAAAATTAATCCACTAAAGTTTTATTAATTATCTTCTCTTTTTTCAAGTTTTTGTTTTCACAAATTTGACACATATATTTTTATGTGTTTTTTTTCTCCATCAGATTTTTTCACCATATTTTTTCAATTTTGACAAAATTGATTCAATTTTGACTTTTTATTGACCAATCAGATCGCACGATTTTGCCTACGTGTCAAAATCAAGCATTCTGATTGGTTCAATTTATTTTCATATAAGATTTAATCTGATAGAATACTCTGAAATGATGTAAATCTTTTATTATATAAAAGATAGTTTGGCTAACAAAACTTGACTAGCTAGTTACTATTACTATATTTACTAAAAGTGGAGTAAAACGACGTAGTTTTGCCCCATTTGCTACGGTGCCTTTTTTTTGGGCTCCCAGTTTGGGCCAGCCCATTTGGGTTTTTTTTTTCCTTTTACGTATGCAACATAAAAAAAACTACCCGGCACAAAATAAGGAAAAAAAATTACAAAAGTACTTATTCATAATAAAAAAGATACCCGCGATATGAGGCCCAACACATACGCCCATATAAAAAAAACTATTAAACATTTTTTCTTCTTTAAATTAGGCAACATAAAAAAAAATTACTCGACACAAAATAGGAATTTTTTTTACAAAAGCACTTATTTATACAGATAAAAAAATACCCGCGACATAGGGCCAACACATATGCCCATATAAAAAAACCTACTAAACATGAGACCGAAAAAATAAACCCGCACAAAATAAATAAAAAAATAAAAATAACGCCCTAGAAAAAAATTACAAAAGTACTGATTTATTCAGATAAAAAAATACCCGCGACATGAGGCCAAACACATACGCCCATATAAAAAAAACCAACTATTAAACATTTTTTATCTTTAAAGTAGGCAACATAAAAAAAATTACTCGGCACAAAATAAGAAAAAAAATTACAAAAGTACTGATTTATTCAGATAAAAAAACATCGCCGACATGAGGCCCAACACATACGGCCATATAAAAAATACTGTTAAACATAAGACCGAAAAAATAAATCCACACAAAATAAATAAATAAAATAAAAATAAAAATAACGCCCAGTAGCAACGCGCGGGCAATTATGCTTGTATATACTATATTTGGAAAGAAACGAAGTCGTTTCGATGTCGTTTTACGCCGGCGAAAATTGTTAGCCCAAGATAAAAAAACTCTCGTCCCAAAGTAGATAAAAAAAAACTTACAAAACGGCCCCTCAACTTTTAACTATTTACGACTTTTTTTATATAATAAACTTTATTTATCAAATATATACCACATATCTACCGACTCATTCAAATAAAAAAATACCCTCAGAAAGATCTTCGAATTGCGAACAAAACGAGCCCAATATTGTAATACTTCCGACAAACGCACGATTTTATAAAAAATATTGAAATTTAATATTAATAAAAGAAAAAAAAGAAAATTTCCAAAACATACCCTCAACTTTTAACTATTTACGATTTTTTATATAATAAACTTTATTTATCAAATACATAACACATACCTATCAATTCATCCAGATAAAAAAATACCCGCGAAAAGATATTCGCATTGCAAACAAAACGAGCTCAATATTGCAATACTTTCGACATACGTACGATTTTATAGAAAATGTTAAAGTTTAATATTCCTTAATTGTTAAAAAAAATGGTTAGTGAAATAAATAACATGTATTCCATACAGGTCAGGCTCTTATGCAATCAAAAACCGCCATACACTAAGCCAAAAGAAAGATTAAAATTTAGAAAAATAAAAATTAACGCCTCGCAGCAACTCGCGGGCAATCATGCTTGTATATTCTCAATGAAATGTCTTGGTCAAGATGATAAGTAAATTTTAACCAGTTGCATGTGACGTTAACATGCAAAACTAAGGATAAAAAGCCAATACTTGTTAAGTAAATTTCCAAAGATGAATTTACCAAAAGCTATAATTTGCTTATCATCTTCCTCATGTATTTCTTTTCTCTTTTACGGTCTCGCCATAATATGTCTTACTTCCGCCACCGTCTCTGCTTCCAATGGTGGTAATGAGACTGATTATCACGCGTTGTTGTCATTTAAGTCGATGATCACCCATGATCCATACAAAGTTCTAGCCACGTGGAACCATTCCTTTCATTTCTGCGAATGGAGTGGTATTTCATGTGGAAAGCGGCACAAGCGAGTAACTGCTTTACGGCTGGGTTCTCAAGGCTTAGAAGGCTCGTTGTCTCCTCATGTAGGAAACCTCAGCTTCCTGCGTGAGCTTTATCTCCCGAACAACAGCTTTCAAGCAACCATTCCTCGAGAACTTGGTCGTCTATCTAGGCTACGTCGTCTTTATCTTGATGCAAACAAGTTCAGGGGAGTCATTCCGGCAAACTTGTCTGGTTGTTCGAACCTCGAAGAGCTTCACCTCGGTCTAAATGAACTAGTTGGATGCATACCCAAGAAAATGAGTTTACTCTCAAAACTTTCTCTTCTTGTAATTCAGAAAAATAAGTTAACAGGTGGAATCCGACCTTTCTTGGGGAATATTACATCGATGGAAGTGTTCTCTGCTAACAGGAACCCGTTGGGTGGGAGCATTCCAGATACCTTGGGTCTTTGGAAAAGGTTGACCTGGTTTAATTGTTATGACTGCAACTTATATGGAAGCATCCCTCGTTCCATTTTCAACCTCTCACTCCTAGTTAATTTTTCTGTAGCTGTTAATCACCTCACTGGTAGTCTTCCGTCAGAAATTGGTAATCAACTCCCAAATCTTGAGTTCCTTCAGTTATGGGGTAACGAACTGACCGGAGTTATTCCACCTTCTCTTTCTAATTGTTCTAAATTAGGATATCTTGAAATGAGTAACAACAGTTTTAGTGGGAAGTTGACAATGGATTTTTCAAAACTAAGAGATATTTATATAATTAGATTACAGAATAACAACTTCCATGGACGCGAAAAAGCTGATGACATGAGGTTTATTGATTCTCTGAAAAACTGCACTAGATTAGTACAATTGGTGCTTTATAATTGCAACCTTATAGGAGTGCTTTCGATATCAATAGGTAATCTTTCTGATCAACTCACCTATCTAAGTTTAGGTGGCAATCAATTATTTGGAAGCCTCCCTTCAAGTATAGGTAGTCTAGTTGGATTGACCGTTTTGTTTTTAGACTCTAATCAATTCAAAGGAAAAATCCCCACTACCATTGGTAAACTTCGAAACCTACATTCTCTGGATCTATCTGGAAATCAATTTTCAGGGCCTATCCCTCATGCCATTGGGAACTTATCATTGTTGACTCAACTTTATTTATCTTCCAACAAATTAGAAGGCCATATTCCATCAAGCCTTGGAAGTTGTAGAAACCTTAATGGGTTAGACCTTGGAGACAATAGACTCAGCGGAAACATACCCAAAGAACTTCTTCAACTTCTATCACTAACTAATTTTTTAATTCTTTCACATAACAACCTGTCTGGTTCAATTCCATTAGAGATTAAAGATCTCAAAATGTTGAGTGGGCTAGATTTATCTCATAATAATTTATCAGGAAAGATTACTAGTAGCCTTGGTGAGTGCGTTAGTCTTACAACGTTAAAACTACGAGGCAACCAATTTCAAGGCATTATACCATCTTCATTAAGCTCCTTAGGAGGATTGGGGTTTCTCGACATTTCCCAGAATTATTTATCAGGCAAGATTCCCCAATTCTTAGACAAATGGGTTTCCTTAGAATTTTTGAACCTATCTTTTAATGACTTTGAGGGTCAAGTGCCGGTTGTAGGAGTGTTTGCAAATGCAAGTGCATTTTCGGTTTTGGGGAACAATAGGCTTTGTGGTGGCCTGGGTACACTTGAGTTACCCAAATGCAAGGTGACGGGTAATAAGAAAAAAAGGTTTCCTTATTTCCTATTACTCATTTTGATTGCACCAATGTTGCTCGTTGTATTATATTGTGTGCGTCTCTTCTGTAAGAAGAAACACAATAGGCAACAGTCTCAATCTTCAGGGAATGGACGTTTCTTGAAAGTTTCATACAATGAACTTCTCAAAGCTACTGATGGCTTCTCTACAGCAAATTTGATTGGCGAGGGTGGGTTCAGCTCTGTTTATAAAGGAGTCCTTGATTCCGACGATGATAGATTAGTTGCAGTCAAAGTTCTACATCTTCAGAATCGAGGGGCTCTCAAAAGTTTTCTTGCAGAATGTGAAGCATGGCAGAATATTCGACACCGTAATTTGTTGAAGATAATAACTTCATGTTCAAGTAGTGATTTCCATGGCAATGAGTTTAAAGCTTTGGTTTACGAATTTATGTTGAATGGAAGTGTGCACGATTGGCTTCATACAAGTGCAAATACATCTAAACTCAACCTTCTTCAAAGAATAAATATTCTCAGAGATGTTGCAACCGCGCTTGATTATCTTCACAATCGCTGCCAAACAACGATTGTTCATGGTGACTTGAAGCCTAGTAACATTCTACTTGATGATGATATGGTGGCTCATGTTGGAGACTTTGGTTTAGTTCGACTACTTGGTACAGACTTAAACCAAAACAGCTCAACTGGTGTTAAAGGAACAATTGGTTATGCACCTCCAGGTAATTCTACTTTTATTCGATGATGCTTATATTTACTTACAGGTTATCGTTTTTAAATTAATTAATTGTTTCAATTTGTAGAGTATGGTATCGCGAGCGTGATGACAAGTAGTGGGGACGTCTATAGTTTTGGAATATTATTACTAGAGTTGATGACCAGGAAAAAGCCGATAGACGACATGTTTAATGAAGGTCTTAGCATCCATAAATTTGCTTCCATGGCATTACCAGATCATGTAATTGATGTTATTGATGGTGATGCAATTGTGTTGCAAAGTAAGGAAGCGAATGCAAAGAAAGTGGAAGAATGTTTGGCTGCAACTATAAAGATCGGAGTATCATGCTCTGTGGATTCCCCTCCCCAACGAATGAAAATAGAAATCGTTGTCATTGAATTGCAGCGTATTCTCGATGTGCTCCAAAATATATAAGGTACTCTGTTCTTACTTTTTGTAGAATGTGATTTTACATGAGTTAATAAATCAACACTAAAATGGTTTTATTCTTGTCTTTCAGGTCTAAAGACGTTTAGAGTAACTGGTCAAAAATTTACAAGCTTACATTGTGAGTTGTGGAAATGTAAAACTGCGACAAGGAGCCAGTTGCATCTAGTTAGATAAATAAATTTTTTTTGGTTGCGCTGGTCCTGGCACATATGTACGTGTGGTATAATTTTCTTGTTGCATAAATGTAAGAGACGTAATAGTACGTTTAGTGACGCATCATATGTGTCAAACTCGTTTATGATTATGTGTGGTTTAATTTCCGTCAAACCAATATGTGGTGTTGAATTCTACTGAAGTTTTACTTGCCACAATATTGTCTTAATCATATTGCTCGATTTGTTAACGTGACTATTCTGATGTCATTCCTTTTCTTTCTCCTCTTTTGATTGGAAGCAATAAGGGTTTCGAGTAGTGTATGACAAGTTGACTAACCAATGCAGTAAGCGATTTTGCAATGTCAAAATCACTATCAGAACAACCTCAGTACCTCCCAATAATTTCTGTGCGAGATGAATTTTTGCACTTATGCTTTTCGTTTGCAGCCATTGATTATGTGGAAGTGTGTAATTCCCCAAAACCCGAGTATTCTTTTTTTAGGATTTTATATATTTTTAACTTAACCGGAACTGAACCATTTTATACGGTCTGTGTAGCCAGAAAAACAGCTCCAAGGGGCTTGTTGCAGCTATGTAAAATAAAGGAAGAAAATTATATAAGTTTTTTTTGGTACTCTACGTTAATAAGTCATTAAAATTATTTGATTTGGGAGGTTCTATGTACTGGGCACCATTTTTTTCTCCAAGTTACTTTTCTATTTAACACTCATAAGTAAAATTGGGTCGAAATAGCCATCTATACTAGTATTAGTTAGTTGCTGTACTGATTGTTTTTGGAACCTGTTAACACTAACAGATGATTTTCGCTTGCTCAATCCGGCCCCTTCACCATCCAAAATATATCTATCTGGACCAACACGTTAACACTTATTCATCACAACATCAAATCAGCATCATTTTCCCTCAAGTTCGAACCTTGAGAATACTGAAAGAGCCTTCAGTACAGGAAACCATCCAGCTGCAAACTAACCAATGAAGACTGAGGAGCTTCACTATCAAGATGCATAGCCATCTGCGTAACCATTAACACCACAAATAACAATCTTCAAACCAACAGATTTCCTTCATGACAATTTGCAATCTGTCATCTTTCCATTATTTTGATCCAATCATAGCAGCAGAGAAGCATTCTATGTCAGGAAACATAACTACTATCCTTATGGTATCTACTATCCAATGACTACATAAACATAACTAGACTCAAGATAACTGCTACTTAATAACCAGAGATTTCCATTGTAACCAGGTACTCACTCGAGGCAGATTATTCTAGCAGACAGTTTCATAACATTTTCCGCTCAGCAAGCCTTTTATCATTATGATTCCTTATGATTCCTATCCAAAACACACTGTATCATAAGATACATAGCCATCTGTTTAAACCTTTATTCCAAACACCATTTAGGCATATAACACTCTTTATGTTATTTTGCAATGCATGACCTGTAAGCTTTCAATGTCTGTAGTCTCTTCCATGACGAGGTAACGGTTTTGAACGGTCTCGATAATCCCTATCATCACTATATCTCACTGAGACCACCCTACCTTCACGCCTGTCATATTCTGGTTAATCACACCTAGAACGCCGATGATCATCACTTCTGGAACTTCTAGATGAATAAATAAACGTCACATTGTCAAGCGTGTTTGTACGTGTGGTTTAATTTTCTTGTTGCATAAGTGTAAGAGACGTAAGAGTACGTTTAGTGATGCATCATATGTTTCAAACTCTTTTCATCATTATGTGTGGTTAATTTCCCTCAATCCAATATGTGGTGTTGAATTCGACTTAAGGTTTACTCGCCACAATATTGTCTTAATCATATTTTATGAAAAGTTAAAGTTTTCATGTTTGCCCAGAATTGAAAAATGATTCATGTGCAAGGATTGTTTGTTTGAGATAAGAGACCAAAGAATACAAATTTGTAACTATCTGAACTTTATGAAAACTCAGCAAAAGTGATGGGCTATTTGAACTTTTCATTTATCAAAACAACGTCAATACCTCTGAAAAACCAAAGAATACAAATTGTTGCAGGTATGCTTTTCGGTTGCAGCCATTAATCATGTGGAAGTGTGTAATACCCAAAAACCTGAGTATTTTTTTTTAGGAGTTTATATTTTTTTAACATAACCTGAACTGAAGCATTTTATACGTGGCTTATTGCAGGTCTGTAAAATAAAAAAAATATAATTATATAATTTTTTTGGTAATCTCCATTAATAAGTAGTCAGTATGTTAATTAGCAGTACAAAAGTTCAATATATCTGACATTATTATAAGTATTTGATTTGGGAGGTTCTATGTACTGGGCACCATTTTTTTCTCCAAATTATTTTTTGTTTACCACTCATAAGTAAAATGGGTCGAAATAGCCATCTGTACTAGTGTTGGTTAGTTGCTGTACTGACTGTTTTTGGAACGTGTTATCACCCAAAATTTATCCATTTAGAGCTTCATGCTCAATATCTGCTGCAGAAGAAGGTGACACTGTTCGATGCCAACAGCTCATTATATTATCTAAAGCCATCTGCAATACTAAATGAGG
>BQNB010030272.1:0-37706 GCA_026074375.1 Tanacetum coccineum
TCTATTTTTAGTAGTGGACAATTAAATTGGGACATCCCAAAAAGGAAACGTGGACAATAAAAATGGGACGGAGGGAGTAATGGTTTCCGACCTTTTGGCCAACTAATCCACGAGGTTTGAACCCAACGCAAAAAACCCGGTAGAGTCCTCGCTTTTAAAGAGGTTGGCGTGGCCACTTCTGGGTTGTTTGTATCTAGCAAGAATTTTGAACTTGAGACCTCTCACATCTTAGGAGGAATTAAACTTATGTTAAAGCTTATCGTCCCTAAGGGATCTTTAACATAAGTCCTCTGTTTGCTATTGAATAAGCTATTGAGCACTACTTAGTAAGTATATGGATTAGCTTATCGTTTTAAGATGATACAATACACTAATAAGCAACTCAAATAAGCTTTTCCCAAACAACCTCTAGAAATGTTTTTTTTTGCTAAAGCTATATGCTTTTTTCAATAAGCTGAGCTAAACCCCCATAAGCTGAGCTTTTTTGGATAATCTGGTTGGGAGTAGCTTATGTTGAGCTAATTATTTGGTCATTTCAAAAAAGTATAAGCATTTCAAATAAGCAACCCCATGCACCCACCTTGATAAAGTTGTTTATTAGCTTAATGTGTTTCAACTTCTGATAAAGTCATACAAATATGAGCGGCTCTTGAGTTATTAGGTTGTGGGTAGCATTAGCGGATCCTAAGCATCTACTTACTATTTTCCACTCAATCAATTTGATTGGGTTGTTTGTCGTCAGGAATCATAGGTTCACTTCTGAGGATCATTACGAATGGCTTAAAGATTACTCCCATTTTCGTCATCTCATTCAGCAACATATTAAACCTGCCTCTTCTGTAAGTTTCTTACTCTTATTAAACACAAAGAAAACGATAAATTCTGTATTTCAATTAAACAAAAGTACGTACATGACATTAGGATATTCTTCTGATTTATTTATTTTTTCGTTATATTTTCTATTTAGTGATAGAGTATGGTTGGAAATTGGCCTAAACATGTGTCAAGACGTGTAAGACAGTAGTGTTTGGCTATTGGTTGATATCTCAGATGTGCATACTCGTTGCTTTGCAATGCTTAAATTGAAGTATGTATACTCCTGCAGGTATTGGAGCTCGGGTGTGGGAACTCACAACTGTGTGACGAGCTATATAAAGAAGGAATTACTGATCTAACCTCTATTGATCTATCTTCAGTTGCAGTTGCCAATATGCAGAAGCGACTGTTATCAAAAGGCCTTAAAGGTTTGTGTAGTGTATTATTTCAAGTTGGGCCGAGTAGGCATCATTGAATCTTGTAAATGTAGTCATATAAATATATATTTTTCATATTAGGAAATCGCTGTAACTGTTGCCCGTTTTCTCATATATGGTGTGCAATATTAAGGCATAATACTTATTCAATGTCATCTCTGTTTGCAGATATTAAAGTTATGGAAGGCGACATGCTGAATCTTTCCTTTACTGATGAGTCGTTTGATGTTGTTATAGAGAAAGGAACTATGGTAAAGTAATATGCTTTTTGAAGATATTATATAAGGTTATAACTTGCGTGATCACTAAAACGTTTACTCTTAGAAATCATGACAAGTCAGGTGTATATCTTTTTAAACTTGAAGGATGTTTTGTTCGTGGACAGTGGTGACCCTTGGAACCCGCGGCCAGAGGCTGTTAACAGGGCAATGGCGATGCTTCAAGGTGCTCATAGGGTTTTAAAACCTGACGGGATTTTCATCTCAGTCGCTTTTGGTCAGGTAGTCAACACAAAAAACTCATCAAACACATGACCTGTGTCTTGCTTTAATCTGATGATTTTTCATGTTTTGCAGCCACACTTCAGGCGCCCGTTATTTAATGCTCCTGAATTTACATGGTCAATCGAATACTCTACATTTGGTGATGGATTCCACTATTTTTTTTATATCTTGAGGAAGGTTAGCTCAGTGAATCTTGCAACTCTCTGTATATGTTTGTATAGAGATATAGTTATAAACCTTAGGTGCTTATCGATGGGTTGGGTAACGGGTCAATATATAGTTGGGGGGACACACTGTGTAATTTTTTAGTACGGTCACAACAAACATGCCGACCCACTAAGACAATTTTAGATTTATATGCATTGGTGAAACCAATCAAACCGTTTACCTTTTAATGGTTCGAAATTGCCACATCTACGGTCAATGGCAGAACTGCGACTAAAAGTGACGGGGTACACAATTTGTAAAAGCCCATTTTAACCGTTTACCGTTTAATGGTTTGACATCTACGGTCAATGGAACCACGAAGTTTAATAAAAACCGAGTTCACTTATTGATGGACTAAGTAAGCAATAACTAAACATAATTTTTGGGACCATGTGCATTTTGGAAAATTCCTTTTGTTACGAAAATTAGCACTATGAAACAGAATTCTATCAGAGTTTGTGACACCCCAGTGTGTACGGGGTACACAATTTGTAAAAGCCCATTTTAACCGTTTACCGTTTAATGGTTTGACATCTACGGTCAATGGAACCACGAAGTTTAATAAAAACCGAGTTCACTTATTGATGGACTAAGTAAGCAATAACTAAACATAATTTTTGGGACCATGTGCATTTTGGAAAATTCCTTTTGTTACGAAAATTAGCACTATGAAACAGAATTCTATCAGAGTTTGTGACACCCCAGGAACCCCCCCCCCCCCAACCCCCCTTTCTTCTCTCTCTCCTCCCTCTTCTCTCTCTCCCCCCTCTCAATAGAAGTGGGAGAAAATCAAAATAAATTCATGTTCCCGAGTGTTTTTAAGGAGAGAAGAGAGAAGAAATGGATAGTAAATTTGGTTCACTCTCTCTCTAGAGAGAGTAAATAAGGAAACTTGTTACTAATAAAATGACTTAAATGCCCTAACATATAAATAATTTTTTATACAACAAAGGTTATGCTTGTAAAATCATTAGTTTTTCTTTCCTTTCTCTTTAACTCCGGAACTAACTCGGGAACAGAGCGTTAGTTCTGCCCCTATCTGACACTTTCTCATTCTTTTCTGCCCATTTTTATCACTTCTCTCTTTTATTTCAAAACTCTGCGGAACAGAGCGTTAGTTCTGCCCCTAAAAATCGACTTTTTTTATTGCAACCGAACGAATTTTTTCCGCTTCCATATCAAAGGCACACTAAATCGAACCGCAAATCTAAGTATTTCACCTAACTTAGTTGTCTGATATTGTTCAATCTTAACAAGTTTTTTTTTTCTCTTTGTGTATCATTTGCTTGATTGATCGCGGTGTAATCAACAAAAAGCAAGTGGCAGATAGTCATTTAGTTCATTTACAGCGAATTAGGATCATTTGCATAAAACAGTTGGGACCTCGTTTGCTAAATATGCAACTGAAACTCTGATTCTTAACATTTACAGGGATGCAGATCACTAGACTCCGATGCAGATACGAATAAGGTTGAGACACCATCTTTATGCCTTTATCAAGATGAGTTAGATAATGAAGATTACTTATTTCGCACCAACATTGATGAAATGGACGATGAAAGATAGCATGTAGTAGAGTCGACAATCCACGCTCAATTTTTTTTTGGGGAGTTTTTTTTTTTTTTGTTTTTTAAATTTTTTCGGTTTGCTGTTAGAACACAAGACATTTTTGGGTTTCCGTTTTCCGGTTAATTTACTTGTATTTTAGTTCTTAAATAGCTACAAATGAGGGTTATTTGACATTTTCTCGGAAATTTTGTCTAGAGATTAACTAATTGATGTTTACATTCACCCTAAAATTAGGTGATGTTTTAAGGCTATTCTAAGTTAAATCTTAGATCTGCAATTTTTAGAACTTAAAATATTGTTGTGTGATTTTTTATGTTCTATATCTTGGATCATTTTTAATTTAGTATATAATGCATGACATGTATTTGCTATTTTACAATTTCTTTTCTTTTAAGAATACCAGCTATATAATCTTAGATGACATTACAACAACAAACGATACCAATCTCGCAAATAACAAGTATGAGAAAGCTGAAATGTAGACAAAATCATACCATTACTGTGAGAAAAATTGAGTGTAAAAATATCTGCTTTCCAAAAAAACCTCTTGCTAAAAGAATGAAAGATGCAACAAAAACATCAGAAAGACAGTGCACGGGACTACAAGTCATGAGCACGTGTTACTCATTAATCAAAGTTATTTTTAAATTTTAGTATAATTTGCATGCATATTATAATTTGACAATGTTTAATGTTTTATACTTGTGTTATTACACGCACAGACTACAAGTACTAGTGTTGCAAAAAAAAGGTCTACAAAGCCGCTTAAGCGCTACAGGGCCACCAACTTTGCCGAATTTATGTAAATCGCTCGAGCAAATCAGTCAAACGTGGTCAACGGCGGCCAATGGTTGTCAAACTTGAAGAAACCTGCAAATCTTGTCAGAAATACTCAAAACTCACTATAAACTTGTTTTGATGACTTATAACAACTTTTTATATGCATTAGAAGTTGTTTTTTAGTAAAGGTCTTGCCCGAAATAACTAAAACTCGTCGAAAATACCAAAAACTTTCCGAAAATAACTAAATTTTGATAGAAATGCCAATTCGATTAATCACCGATTAATCCCGCCTACGCCGATTACAAGCTACAAGGGGGTCGACCGCCCGACTACCGATTCACGATTTTTGCAACCTTGATAAATATAACTAATAATTATATTTTAAATAAAGGGCATTTGTTTTGTGTGTACTTAAGTCTTGCATTCATTTTGATATTTATAATCTTGTTCATTTACAGATTTTTGGTATTACAACTAAAATATTTATCGTTGTCCATATTTTAGTATTTAATCTTGTGTACGTAGGTTCGGGCAATAACTATAACTAATAATAATAATTCAAACTATCTTTGCCCGGGTTTGGAAATATGATAATTTTATTTAATAATGTTATTATTTGAATAGTTTAATTTGATGTTTAACGTATTTAAATTCATTGAATATAAATGTTTATATGTACATCGGTGTTTTTAGTATTACAATTAATTTTTAATAACTATCATAATTACACTCTATCAGGTTCGATTTATTGTTTTCTATTGGTTTTAATGTGGACTTTGGGTGTTGCTGATGTGTTTAACATCACTAACCACTGTGTGTTGTTCCAGGTTTTAAGGTGACGGTGAAGATGTTAGAACTCCTAAGGAAGATGATTAGTGTCATTAATGGTGAGAATAATGAAGATTCTGAAAAAGGTATTCCCAGATTGCAAATACAATGAACAATAAGTTTGAAAATTTTATATGCTCATGTTTTGTTCACCGATTATTGATGTAGTGAGTTGTGGAAACTGGAGAGGATTCAATGTTTTTGGTGGTGATCGAGTTACCTCAATCGAGAAAGGTAAGTGTTCATTTTTATAAAGTATTTTATTTTTGATTAAGTTAGTTAAGGTTACCTAAAAGTTGTCGTGATTAAAGCTATAGGGCTTTTCATAGCATAGGTTCAATTTTATGTTGTAAAGCTCATTTTTGTGTTGTTGTGCAAGGTCATTTATGTTGATATAGCCATCTTGGCGAATTCCAGGTAGGCGGTTCTTTGCAACAATGGCGATTTACTTTGTGATATGAGGTTATGATCCTATTCTTTTTGGTTGCACACCAGATGTTGTTTGATAAAATGTGTACGTAAAAATTGTAGTTACATTTTTCGTTTGTTTTGTTTGTAGTTGCTGATGGGAAATGAAGAGGGTCCGGTAAAGAAACAGCAGGTTATCGATGCGCGGCTGAGGGTAGCAGTCGAAACACCGGACGATTTCAGTTTAAACTATTTCAGTTTAAAGGTATTTATGATTTTTTGCATCTTAATTCTTTGCAAGTGCTTATGAAAAATCAAGGATTTTGTTTTAAATTGGTAGATTTTTAGATTGGGGTTTTTTGGTGGTTTTTTATTTGAGTTTCTTTCGCAAATAGTCTAATAAGCATTTGTGTTTCGATCCATTACGACAGGAAGGATGTAAAGTGTGTGTGATTGAGAGAGATTAAACTGATCAAGCTTAGATTATAGAGGTTGCGTGTTCACTTAAATTGGTAGCAAAAGCCGTGTAAGTATTTCACTATTTATGAGCCGAGGTTTAATATATTTAAGATCACGTTTTACGCGTGAACCACCCGAGAATAAGAAGCAAGCTAAAAAATGCAGCCACGTGTCATCTCTGAAACTTTGTAAGTCATGTCATCCTTAAAATTAATGTAGTGATTCAATTTATATGATCCAAATCCTGCATTTTGAGATGTTGCCACTAATAAAAGAAAAACACCGTCTTAGTAGGGTCAACCTCTTAAATCTTTTAAGTGTTTGCAAACTCTTGACGTATACTTATCATGGAGTTAGAAAAGCTGAAGAAGTATGATAGTTGTGCTTAACACCGTGTCCGACCAAATTTAAACAAGATAGGGCAGAGATAATGATTGTTTTACAGGCCTTATAGTATATTACAGGCCTTATAGAGATAATGATTGTTATACAAAACCTTTGTAGTTGAAGTTACGCTACTTATATGTCAACACAAGTAATTACTTTCTGAAAAAGAGTTTAATGCAGTAGTCACATATTCAGATAGCGATAAGATATAAGAAATCAGAAAAAAGAGGATATATCAGGAATAATGTAGAATACCATTTTCTGATTAAGGATTTTGCGTTTAGCTTTACATGCTATACCAGTTTGCATATGATTATTGATATCAGGTGGCGTTTATACGTGCATTATGAACTGACTATTGTGATTTGATGTACGGATACTTGGTTTTGTCGGCAACGCACTTATATCAAATGCTATGTCTGCTAGATTGTTAAAATTAGAGTATTTGTGATCTTAACTGTTACACTTTTCAAGACCCCAAATTTGGATTATGTAACATCATGTTGCTCTTTTTATTTGCAGATGCCATGTGCAATTACGGCAGTGGGGCGCTTGAACCAGCGAAGTATATTGATTTATGGCGGAACCATTAAGGTTACAGTCCATTTTTATGCTGCTATTTATGGCGGAACCATTAAGGTTACAGTCCATTCTATGCTGCTAGCTTGCATTTATCCAACTTTTATATCATTGAACATGAAGACTGTTGCAGCAAATCCGATTATCTAAGGGTATGATATATGGTCTGTTTACCCTTTCTTTCGATCTCATTTGAGATACTTCTACATTCCTACTTCCATTCACATAAAATTATCAGATAATGTATATTTTATCTGTTAGTCTCTTAAATAACCAGAATTTGACACACGTGATAACAAATTGAAACATCGTAGGGCCAGCCGCACTCTGTCAAGAAAGTAGTGACCAAATGAAGAGTTCGTAAATGGGCCAACAGGCGAAAGAGCATGTTGGTCAGCGAATGGATAAAAAGGGCCGAGTGAAAGAAAGAATTTATAGTGTGACCCCATATGTAACTGAGCAATATGCATCACAAACCAAAAAACAATGATTCAGGTGCAATACATATTGTTGGAGCAAGAGGCGCACAACAAACCAGCGAGCCTACGATAAAGAACCAACCTGGAGCAACTCAAACGACATCACAGAAAGGTACAAAAATAGTATGAGCCACAGTACTACTCATTTATATGCCTTACTCATTCCTAGCTAAAACAAATATTTAAATCATTATATCATATGGAAATATCTATAAACGAGTGTCCACTTCTAATTACAACCCATATTTGGTTCCTAAAAAAATTACACCCCATATTAGCTCAAAATAATGGTTTTATTTTCATGGGTATATTTTGCAGGTGGGTCAACATTGGTGTTCATGTTTCCAAAACTATCTTTTATAGGTGTATGGTGTAGGAGGATCCCCTTCTTCAAGCTCATCTATAATTCGAATGGATATATGGTGCATATTCTCAGAATACCTAAAGGCGTGGCTTTTTGATCGTATTATCCAGACGACGGGTTCTGCAATAGAGGTTAAATGTCTAAATTGTTCATAGTTAGTGATTTATTTTCTTAATCGGATAGTGAATTGAGTTTAGTGTTTTCTGTACTTCGTCTTTTCACAAAAAAGGAAGACATTAATCATATGGCTTCTTGGCTCTCTGTTACGTCGACATTGTTGATTTTTATTCAGAGGAGTTTAAGTCTTGGCCCTCCCGAACTGCAAAGGCCAACATCGGTATTCATAAGGATGACTCAGGTACTCTCTTCTAATTACAATCCCAGCTATGTCATGCATATTAGAAAACAAGGGTTTCGTAGATGCGTTTGGTTGGGCAACGAGTCAAAATGAGTGATGTTGGTATGGGTCAGGTTGGTTTGATCCAAACAAACCATAAGCTTTTGGCCTACCAAGATCACCACTAATATGAAGATATGCATTTATATGTGTCGTTGTACATTTGGGCGCATTTAGATAATCTGCCCGTGCAGAACTTCACACCCAAGAAAACTAAACCCATAAACCAAAGAGGACAGGTCTAGATCCACTGTCAGGAAAACCAAAACTGGGGTGACTTTTCAATTTACTTAGTTATAGATGGTTAAAATTGTAACCAACACAAGAATGCAATCCGCCTGCTCTAATTTTTTGGTGAAGTGACTCGATCCCTACAGCTTCACATTAGGCGAATTCACAATGTGTGCCACCATTTGTCACACCCCGAGAATTTCCGGTCAATATTTTAAACTTTTCTGACAATTATTTTTTACTTTTATACGTTACGTTTGAATCTGACGGTTTACAGGGAAGTAAACCCGCGTAAATCTGAAAAACTTCATCGGACACGTTCCGGCATCGTATATTCATTAGTTTAGATATTATATAAATTATTTTATCTTTTCTAAGTGTTTCGTAGTTTGCGATCACTCCCGGTATTTATTTTTACGCTTTATTGTCTAAATTGTGTTTTTCGCGTTTTTGACCTAACGAAACCTCAGAAACTCGAAATCTTTTCTTGTAAACTTTAGTTATCGTCCATCTCATATTCTAAAGTCAAAAATTTCATTCACCCTCTTCTCTTGTTATACTTTGGACGCCTAGACCCAAACTCTTTGCCCACTTGATACTACTCTGTTGAATCTCTGATACTATATAAATATGCAGAAACTCACGTCACACCAAGTTTTGGGGTGGTCTTATGCAATGAAGCTTTGAGCAATCCTTTGTAAGTCTACTTCCTAATATATGTATCTTATGACTCTCTTTACAGCTCAAGTCCTTCTACATAAGCTAATCCAAACACCCCAAAAGTAAAAGGGTACTATTGTGCATCAGGTTTACAAAGTAGGAAAGCACTTATCCAAGATAAGAAATTCGTAAATTTTACGGTTAAAGTCAAGTAAACAACTCTAATGGTTCGCAAAAGTATAGTATAAAAGATCAATGGATTTTGTATGCTCAAACACTTGATACAAACTATGTTGGTTTTGAAACCACCATGATTAAATAATGATCCTCAAAACGCAATGCCTCATGTGTATTATCTAGCTTCATTATAGCTTTGTCTATATGATACTACATGAAAGTGAAAATGGTTAGGTCGGTTAATTCGTCAAACGGGTAAAAAACTATAGGCTTCAGGTTATCTCTGACCATTATTTGTCACATTTTAGCAGCTGAAGTAAAAAAGATCATGACCTACGTTTTTCCGCTCGATAGTTAAGACCACTGGAATATTTTGAATCAGTAATAAGGACGGACAAGAAGACTTTGGTGCAGTTTGCAAGGTAAAATATGGTTCTCTAATGCTCTTATATCAAGTTACAAGAAGTGTGCAAACTGTATTAATGTAGGTACCTCATACAAGATAGGAATGGAAATGGAAGAATGAACCAAATATATAAGCCAACAGGGGTGTAGTGAAGGATTAATATGTATTTGTAGTATAAAAATATTGTAATTGAATAACGATGCTTGCTGTAATGAGACATGCTGCATATCCGCACAAACCTTTTAGAATGTTTCATAATGTATAACTTCTATGAACAAAGTGGTTGATCAGTTATATACTTTTATGAAATATAGATTATAATACTATTTAGTTGTATGATTGGCATCGTGAGTTTCAAAACCTTGGTTTATTAGCATATTGTTTGAAATGGCTTAAATCTAGTTTGAATTTGCGATCTAAAAGGTTATTTGTGCATTGTATTTTTAATTGTCTATATAAATGTCATGTTTTAATAAGTTGTTAACGAAATGTGAGAACTCAAATTCAAAAGATGCAGCCTTCGTTGTTGCGTTTTAAAACACAGACAACCAGTTTAGATTGAAAAAAATGATAAACTTTACAGCGTGCTTACCATAAACATTTTGTAAATAAGTTATCCCAGTCACCCTCTTAATATTCTTATACATTCATGCGCCTTGGTTCTCTTTTCTAAATCTGTCACATAGCCTTATATTGATATTTCAATCTATAACTCATCACTCATTAATCTTTATTAATCTCTTTTCTATAAGAGCATGCTAAACATCAATTTCGAGATGGTTATCATTTTTTTTTTGAACGGCAATTTTATTAAACACTAGCAAGGAGCTAGATCAACAACAAACAATATAAGGGTTTTTAAGCCAATCGTCCCATTTGATCGATGCTTTACATCGATATTTAAACCAATAAAAAGAGCTAGAGACTAAATTATCAAAGATAAAGACCTTTTCCGGAATCTTCGTATCAAATAAAATTTTATTCCGAAAATTCCACATAACCCACCACAAGCCGTAATAGACCCCTTCGATAATAACTTTGATGTTTGATCGAATCCGGGTAGACACGAGCCAAGAACGCCACTCCTCATATGAGAATGGAAGCTAAATGATATAGTGGGTTATGTGTCGCGACGGTTATGCATGGAATCGTGGCATCTATTCCGTGGTATTTCACGTGGTGATTCTGTTCTAACCACGTCACGGCTCAAGGGCGTGGAGGCGAGGCAATGTTTCTGACACCATGATGTCTTTTGCTGCGATGGCATCTTTGGCTGCGTGCCGGGTCATAGTTTTGCTACAATATTTTCCAGATATTAGATATGAATTTTGTTGTTAATATTTTGGTGCTACTGATGATATATATAACGTATATGAATCGATATTCGTGTCTTCTTAGGTGTTATCAATTTCAAATGGAGCTTACCAAGACTAATAGTTTTCATTTAAGCTCAATGTTGCAACATGACAAATGATGGATTCACATGAATTTTCTTCCCTATTTGAAATAAACAAATATGCCAAGAGCAATTAATTAATTTATTAATATGAGCATATGAGGTATTGACATATATAGTAAAACTTCTGAATTTCATTGTACCAAATGTTTTTACATACTTGAAGATCCAAATTCCTTTCTACATGCATACATACGTTATAAGATGGCCATAATTGTAATTTTACATTATAACCTTTGCCCATTCAATTTCTTATGCCTTTGAAAGTGTTAATGTCCTTTGTGTGGCCATTCAATTTCTTATACCTTTGAAAATGTTAATGTCCATTGTTAAGAAGTACTCCCTCCGTCTCAAAATTATAGTCCACGTTTCCTTTTTGAAATGTCCCAATATAATTGTTTACTACTAAAAATAGATAGAAAAGTTTGATCAAGTTTACCATATTACCCTTACTTGAAATTATAATTACAAACTTTAAAGAAGACTTTAATTAATTAGCTAAGGGTAAAACTGTCATTCTGCTAAAAAGTAAGAAAGAGAAAGCTGTAATAAATGTACTTTTCTTAAACTGTGTGTTTTTTGTCGGAGGACAATAATTTTGGGACGGATGGAGTAATTAGTGAAAAGTCCATTATAAACGATTATGCATTGTTAACTTAATGGGAGCATTTAATGAAAGTAATGCATATCCTCTTTAAAGAAGCATAATGCACGAGTATACGATATCACAACAATTACATCTCTTCACCTTTCGTCAGTTACAATACAACTTACATACAAATCATAGAATACCATTATAAAATGAGCTTCAATTGCAATAGTCAAAATATGTGTTAAATTGTTCTATATTATCACATATTTTTATTTGTTTCAATTGCAATAATTTATTCACATCGCTTATAAATTGAACATATTTCTTTTATTCTTCTAGGTAAGGAGTATAGCGGAGACAACAATGGCACTTTCATAAAGTTAATTCTGCTAAAGATGATGTGTTTTCAATTCCAAACCAACTGCATCCACTTGAGTTCGGGTAAATTTAGGGTTTGTTATAAAATGAAGCATCTTTGTAATGTCTTTTATTTCTTATTTAATTTGTTAAGGTGATACTTAGTCCTTAATTTATTTTTGTGTAAATAGTGTAGTTTTCCGGATATCAGATGCAACACTTAGGATCATTTGCAGCCAATGCCATTGGACCGACATTATAATGGATTTGAAACTTATTTTTTTGATGGATATCCTCTATAAGGATCCACTATATACATCGTTAGACATCATACCAAGGCAAAATCAATGTTTCTCCAAAGGTTGTATATCATTGTTTTTTACATATATGATTATGGCCCGTTGGTTTCTTTCTTTGTAATTTTTGATATATAAAATAATTATATCAACATTAATAATTATATTAAATATAAAGGATATAGCCTTAATACCAAGAATCACCTTCACCTCAACGAAAACAAATATCAATTATTTACCAAAAAACACATCCGACGCATCATCCGGGTCTGAATGCCTTATTTTACTTTAAAAATACAAGTTTCTTAAGTTTATTATCTATTTGGGTTCTTCATCTATATTTCTAGATTATCATGCTTCGATGTATCTCATCGAACTGTCTCGTTACTCGTTAGTAATAAAAATAAGGCTTATGTTATATGTACCCCCTGAAACACCGTTTGTACCCCCCTCCCCCCATCCGGGTTTTTTGCGGTTTTTTTTTGTATTTTATTTTTTTTGTATTTTTATAATTTTGTATATGTTATAAAACTGTGACACGGAAAAAACGGAACGAAAAATATAAAGTTTAACATGTCAAAAGTATGAAACTCTGATAAAAAACTGCGTTGCACTGTAAAAAAAGATGTACAAATAGAATCTTTTGTACCTTTTGACACTATTTAGTGGGCCAGGGGTACCAATAGGAGTACCCTAAAAATAATTGCTGGCCCCCTTTAATTTGAAATGGTGACTTCACCCTCTACCTAAGGGGCAGAAGAAGTGGTTTGAGAATAATATTATGCAGAAATTAGTACTTTTGTCATTCTATATTTTTTGAGATTATATTATGCGAAAATTAGTAAAAATAAACACGTACTTGAATATTTCGTATCAAACTATTTTAAAGAGCTCTAGCAATATCAGTAAGGATATATGAATACTAAAAAACAAAAAGACAAAAATCCGTAATGCGAGAATGAAATTTTTTTAATTCTCGAAAAATTCAAAAAAAAATTCTACAAAATCGTATATGTTGGTGCATAAAAGAGTTGTGAATAAACTTTTTCTTAAAGTGGATAGGTTTGCCCAAAAAATACTGAAAAAAAGTGGTTTATGCATTAAATCACTTTTTTGTGTATTAAAAATTCATTTTTTGTACCCAACTTCTTTTGAATTTTTGCATCAAATTTTTATACAAAAGTTGAAAATTTTGTGTATCAAAGTTTCGTTTTTTGTACATTAAAAATCATATAAAAACTCAAAAATTAAAAAACTTCCTTTACAAAAGTTTTATGCAACAACATACCGATCTTTTGGAACTTTTGAAAAAAAATTCAAAAACTTTTTTAACGTGTCATTCTCACATATATTTGTCTTTATATATTAACATTACCATATATAAAAAGTTGCTTGGTGACATCGATAAAAATAAATTACCGATATTTGTTGTCCTGTTAATAAAATTACTAGAAAACCTAGGAGAAAGGTGTGGAAAAGAAAAAGAGAGGGAAAGAATGAAAATGGAGGGAGCGTAATTCAAAATTAATGACGGTGAAAGAAAGATATGACCGTTGGTCATTAATTCTTATATAACCAGATCCATCAATAAGCAATAATCAGATCCATATTTCCTTTTTCGTAATTCACCGTCACCATCAATAATCAGATCCATCACATTAATTCTCTTTCTTTCTTCTCCTTTCTCGATCGGTCCTATCACCTGCTAAAGCTATTATAGTGTGCGAAAACAAAAAAGTTTTTGTTTCTGTATGATCAACTCATCACTGTGTTGTTGTAGTAAACAATTGCCCCCCCCTTTCTGATAAAGAAGCGCGATCTAACGTTCCCGGGGTAGGGTTAAAGGCAAGGTTGTCAAGATCGGGATCCTACCCAGGATCGTTTTCGTCTTTGCAAGATCGAGATCGTAAGGTAGGATCGGGATCGTAAGATCCTACTATAATGTTATTTTTTTAATAGTCTTTCTAATATTATATAAATTAATAATCATAAACTACAAGTTTTGACAGTGGGCCACAATGCTACAGTAACGGGCTCCCATTTTGGGCCAGCCGGATTTTAGTTTATTTTAAAGAAATTTTTTTTCTGTTTTTTTTAAATTTGTATGCACAAAGTAGGAGGAAAAAAAAATTACAAAAGTTCCGATTTATTCAGATAAAAAATATACCCGCGGAAACATTATACCTAATAACTTTAAAATAATCGACATAGTCACAAAAAAATTAGCCAAAAAAATAAACCCAAAAAATAGCCTAAAATCTGGCCCAAAGTAAAAAAAATACAAAACGGACCCTCACCTTTTAACTATTTACGATTTTCTTACAAAAAAATTCTCGTAAAAAATTTACAAAACCGTCCCAAAAAACGAAAATATTCGGAAAAAATTAGCCCGTCCCAACGCAACTTTTTTTCCCCGAATCCTACAAAAAAATAAAATATTAAAAATTAACCCCGCCATAATGCATCGCCAAAAAAAAAACCCCCCGAAAAGTAAAAAAAAATTATTCGGGAAAAATTAGCCCCGCCGCGACGCGCGGGTTCTTTTGCTTGTTATATAACAAAGCAAGGTTGTCAAGATCGGGATCCTACCCAGGATCGTTTTCGTCTTTGCAAGATCGAGATCGTAAGGTAGGATCGGGATCGTAAGATCCTACTATAATGTTATTTTCTTAATAGTCTTTCTAATATTATATAAATCTACAAATGATTATATATCATAAACACAAAATTATATAAATGTTTCATAGGAATGTTGTCATAAATTATAATTATAAAATCTTTAAGAAGATTAACTTGTTGTTTTTTTAATATCTAGGAAACACAACCCATAAATTCGTAGATTTTAGTTCGTGGTTCGAGAAAAGTAAGATCGGATCGTAGTAGATCTTAAGATCCTATGGTCAAGATCGGGATCCTATAAGATCCTAAGCAAGCAAAGATCCTACGTAGGATCTGGATCGTTTTTGCTTTGCAGTATCGTAAAATCGTAAGATCCTAAGATCAGGATCGGGATCTTAACAACCATGGTTAAAGGTATGAAGAAGAAGGCGTATGAACTATCCACTCTTTGTGGCTTAGATATCGGAATGATAATCTGTTCACCATCCGGCCAAATAGAGACCTTGTCTTGGCCAAACCAACAAGATGATGATGGAAATACGCTTCTTGATTTGATTGCAAGTTACAAGAATCAAGATGGTAACCGAAAGAAGACCGTTAATGTCACACGTGGGATTTCGAAGAAGGAAAAACAAAAGGCAGCATGTGAATCAGAGTTGGATGCGAAGTCTAAGCTGTTTGTTTCATGCAGTTCACAATTGGGTGAACAATCTGGGCCATCCGTATCACGCCATTGCGAGTTGCATATGAAGTCTGAAAAGGAATTGCGGGAATCGGCTTTGTGTTTAGACAGCAAGATTGAAAGGGTAAAGGAGAGGATTGAGCATCTTAAAAAAGAAAAACAACCACACAGTTGATGATACATCCTTTATTGATGATTATGAGATAATGGATCCTGATGACCTGGTCTTTTTGCTAAACCAGATCATGGACCAGCCGGTTACCCCAATACAAGAAGATTCTAGTACCGCATCAGCTACTTTTGCTTCACACAATGATACAAGTTGTCATTCAAACATACCGTCGGTGATGACAACTGGTGGATATCCTATGACTAGTCAAGTGATGATCGGTCGTGCTGCGTTTCAAGATTTCACATACAATAGTTACCTACATGATGCACCTCAGTACACCAATGATAATGGTGACCAGTTAAGCTACAATCCATATCTGTGGAGGACACCATACTGATCAAAGTCGACAACGCGCTTATTGGATATATTGTTATTGTTTAGTTACTAGTGTTGTTTATTAAATCTTAAATGTATCAATCTTCGAGTTCATTACGTTGTAGCTAGTCAATTCTGTAAATTTTTCATATGTTAACGGTCAAACTTACCGTATAAATATATATTCTTTACGTTGTTTATGTTTATTTGTTCACTTTCATTCTGTCTATTCCTTATATAGCTCTAGGATGTATACTACACAATTAAGAACCTTAATCCAAGAACGACATGGCTGTGACGACATTCATGCAGGGCTATATTACGTTCTGCTAATACGAAAGTAATGAAAGACATAGAAACATATAATCAATAAAACTATGGCCTTAGAAACGCATATCATAATTCCGCATGATAATTTTGCACTTGTAAAACATATCCAGGTATTGTTCATACAGAAAACACATCACGTATATAGTTCATACAAACCTATTATCTTTATTTTTCTTATATTTCATCATTATCAAAGCAGAAAAGGTCAAGGACTTGGAAACAGGTACCTAGATCTCCAATTTCACAGGCGTCTTCAATCCTGAAGTTCGTCTGTTTTCTTATTCTTTGACTTAAGGTACCATCCAAGAGCCCCAAGACCAGTCACGACACCAGCTATGACAGCATAGTTCCTGTTCTTGTCTGTTGTGGAAGAAGTTGAGGCAGTGGACTCGCTTGCTTTTGCATCTGCTCCACCCGAGCTTGCTGACGTACCTTCAGCTTTTTGGCCCTGCAAAGTCACCAACGTCAAATCATACTTATAGCCCGGTTTGGAACTTTAAGGCGATATTAGTTGATTACATAAAGATGCCAGAATGAGTGGGTTGATAAACGGGTCAAAGCATGTAATTCTTTGCATATGTCGGGTCAGGTTGACCCGAAGCCCTTTTGGTCCATATTATATTAATAACTAGTGTGTTTCATACAAAATACTAGATCACTACAAGACTAATATACCTTTTTGCAACAAAGAAAAAACAACTTAGATGGTTTTATCACTTTGGAAATAAAAATACATTAAAGCGACTTCTGACACATTCAGTCAGATTTACCTGATCCATCAACGATTAAACATAACCAAAAAGAACCCATTTTCAAGTAAAGGGGTTAAACTTGCCAAACGTGCATGATAAAAGAGATGCTCTAAACAGAAGTTACCTTGCGTGCTAGCTTTTCCAACCTCTCTTGCTCCATTTTCTACATTATCAAAAAGATTAAAGTTAAAAAAAAAAAAAAGGATAATTATAGAAGACCAGATGCAACACAAAAGAACAAAATAGCCACAATAATGTGGGGCATAAACATGGAAAGGAGAAGAAAAATAATCCCAGATATAATAAGTTAATTACTTTTCCCTTCAACTTTGTCCTTGAATGCTCCTAACTTCACTGACATTAAGATGTTAATTGCGCTAGGAGGACTTTTCCAACCAAAATTTAAATGTTTAATAAACATTTAAAAAGATCATCAGATAGAAGTTAAGACTGTTCTCTGTTGTAGCAGGTGTGCAAGCAAGATAGACTGCCAAAAAGACGAATACATGACCGGGGACAACCCTATGGTACGTAACGCAATGAATTAACTTGTTACATTTACATCTGATAAATGAAGTAAAAGTACGTTATACTAAACATTATCAGTTTGCTGCTATAAGTTATCTACGACAGTGTCTCCAAAATGAATATAAGCTACTCTTTTCTACATATAATTTTCCTAAAAACAAACAGAAGTGGTCATAACCACCACATATTTAGCAGCATATACCCACTAAAAAGGTACATACTATTTATGACACTAGACACAAACAATTTTCCAACAGTTTGCACATTATAAATTTCTCAATAAAGACTTGCATCAGTTTCAACCAGCACTTACTTTGATGTAAATATTCTCTGCAGCCTTCTCCTCCTCGCTAAGTATTTTGCCACCGCTTGAGAACCTGCGAGACACGTATCTGACTGCTACTTTTGTTGCCATTGTTGTCTTTAACTGCTTTCACCTTAAACATGAAAATTATCATCAAGCACACTCACACGTTAAGATAATAAAGCTTTTACAGAGTAGAATAATACGATAATGCATGCTATAATCATGCCATTAACAATATAAAGTCGCAATTAATACTCTTGCAGAGTGTGTTTATTTATGTATCATCTAAATAAATAACAGACAACAGTCAATAACACCCATTTACTCAACATCTGACCAAACTCTGCAAGTTTTAAAACCACATACAAATTGATTCGGAATATCTATTTGTAGGCTTCCTTGAGTTGATATTAGCACATTTAGAACCTTCAAACTCATAACCATCACCTGTAAGTGGTCTAAGACCAAAATTAATGTGATAACATTGATTTAACACCTAGTTCAATATCAAAACACGCGATTAAACATCCTCAACATGTCTTACGCCAACTAAGCTACGATTATAACATCTAAAAATCCAATTCACTCACAACAGATCCTAATGATGAAGCTATATATCCCAACATATCACCCTCGTTGATGTTCCACACTAACACATAGCTCGAGTCAGAAAATTTACCATTTTTAACACGTGTCAAAGCACCTAAAATATCCTAATGTTTGTTAACTAAAACTGTAACATTTATCTATTTAGGATAATCAAAGCCAAAATCACCATTTTTACATATTATAATAATTCACTGATTGCTTACCGACTACCAAGTAATATTATCTAGCAAATATATAGAGCAATACAAAAAGAACAGTAATTCGTCATAGCTCAATAGCTCAAATACATGAAATTCTCCCAACAATATAAAGTCATAATAATGTAATACTTGTAGAGTGTGTTCATTTAAGCACCACATATATAACAGATGGCACTCATTTGCTCCACATCTGACCAAACTTGCAAGCTTTAAAACCAAATATGAATTGATTCAAATCTTTTCTCATAGTAGACTTTCGTAAGTTAACGCTAGTTATCTTAAAACACATTAACTGCGCCTAAGTGGTCTTTCACCAAAACCAATGTCATAATAAAAGGAACACTAATCCAATATAAAAAACATGGGATTGACGTCATTGGCATATCCTCACGTCAAATAAGCCACGAGTATAATATCAAAACATTCATTTCAAACACTACATATCCTAACACTGAAGCTATATATCCTAACATAGCACGCGAAAAATCACATTTACCACACAGCATAACTCATATAATTTTAGCACATTTAACATGTGTTGAAGTCCCTTCCAAACTAAAAACAGTTTATTCATTTTCAGAATAATTAATAATCAAAGCCAAAATCATGCAAATAAGATTCAGATATGGGTAAAAGACAACACCTAATAACACTCAATTTCTTCACATCTGACCAAAACTAACAAGCTTTAAAAAACAGATACAATTTGATTCAAGATTATCTCATAGCAGATAAGCAGGCTTTCGTAAATTGACAATAGCACCTTTAGTATCTTCAAAAACATAAAGTGGCTGTAAGTGGTCTTTCACTAAAACTAATGTCCAACACGCAATTAAGGTCCTCAACATATTCCTACTTCAAGTAAGCTCTAATTTTAACATCAAAACATCCAATCCAAAACACAACAGAACCCAACACAAAGCTATACATCCTAACATAGCACCCTCAATAGCACATGAATCACATAACATAGTTCAAAATAAAATATTTTACCACTTTTATTATGTGTCAAAACCAAACCAGCATTCTAGCGTATTTCAACTAAAAATGTATCAGTGTATTATGCCGTTAACAATATAAGTAACGGAAAAGAAAACAACCAACCAATAACGCTCCTTTGCTCAACATCTGACCAAACTCTGCAAGTTTTAAAAACCCATACAAACTGATTCGGAATAACTAATTGTAGGCTTTCTTAAGTTGAAATCAGCACATTTAGTACCTTCAAACTCATAGCCATCAACTGTAACTGGTCTAAGACCAAGATTAATGTGATAACGTTGATTTAACAACTAATTTAATATCAAAACACACGATTAACATCCAATTAGTCTTGTAATACTGAAGCTATATATCCTGACATAGCACCCTCGTGAGAAAATGTACCCACATACCTTGCCTCAAACATTTTACCATTTTCAACATGTGTCAAAGCCCCTATAATATCCTAATGTTTTTCAGCTCAAATTATAACACTTATCCATTTTAGGATAACTGAAGCCAAAATCACCATTCTTACATATTACTGATTCACTGATTGCATACCAACAACCAAGTAATAATTATTAGCATATACGGAGAGTGATCCAAAAACAACAACTATTTCATATTTCATTATAGCTCAATAGCTAAATGTGCATGCCATTTAAACATGTTGCCGTTAAAACAAACTGCCATTTAAACAATATAAGTAATTTATAATGTAATAATTGTAGAGTGTGTTCATTAAAGCACCACATCTACAACAAATAACAATCATTACCCACAAGCACTAAAAACCAAATAAAACCGACTCAAATTATCTCATAGTAGAATTTTGTAGGGTTAAAACTAGCAGATTTAGTCTTTCAAACACATAAGCTGCTTGTAAACGGTCTAACACCAAAACCAATGTCATAAAATGAACACCTAATGCAATATCAAAAAATGTGATTACCATCCTCAACATCTTACGTCAAGCTGCTATGATTTTAAAATCAGAATATCAGCCACAGGAGCAACAGAACCTAACATCGAAGCTATATATCCTAATACAACGACCTCGAAAACACATATACCACATATCCTAACTAAAATATTTATAGCATGTATAACATGTGTTAAAGCACCTTCCAAACATAAAACAGCTTATTCATTTTTAGAATATCAAACATTCAAACCCAAAATCATGCAAGTAACATTTAGAAATGAGTAAAAGAAAACAGCTGATAACACTCATTTGACCAAAACTCACAAGCTTTTAAAACCAAAGCATCGATTCAGATAAGCTCAAAGCAGGCTTTCATAACTTGATATTAAAACATTTAGTATCTTCAAACACATAAACTGCCCGTAAGTGGTCCTTAACCAAAACTCACCATTCTTACACATTACGGATGCAATATATGTTTATAACTGTTCAGTAGCACGTACATCAGTATATAAGCCCATTTTTATGTCAAGTACACTCTGATTAGTATATCAAAGCATCTACTTCGAGCCCAACAGATCCTAACTCTCAGGTCGTCTTGTGAGCTTAATATGTTCAGCTTATTTATAAGCCCAATTTTCCCGAATTTTTATTTATTTCTGATTTATGAGCTTATTATGAACTAAAAGTAAAAATCCCCGAAAACAAGCTTAAAACAAACACCCTATAATTTGGAGTTCCAGATCATCATATTTGGTCATCTTAAATTTTTTGGAATATCGTACGTTTCGAAATACCTCGTCCAAAATCCTTGTGTTTTTCAACTAAAACTCAACATTTATAAAATAATCAAAGACAAAATCAAATCAAAATATTTTATATTTACAAAAGTGTATATGCAGAACAGCACATAAACAACAATTATATCACAAATTAAAACTGTTTAAAACAAACTAGTTGGATACCCGCGCATAGCAGCGGTGATAATTTTTTTTGACTTAACTCTCCCTGCAATTCTCTACCTGCTAAGTGAATTCGTTTCACAACACTTCAAATGTATAGGTGTTGTCCGTTGTATGTGTATGTTTGGGTTTCCCGTACTATTCCGCAACACCGATTAAACATCACCATACTCGCAAGTTAAAATACTCTCACTGTCTCTTACCAATAAACACACACATTAAATGAATTAAGGTTAAAGATGTAAAAAAATTAAATCAAAAAAATATAAACCCACTAGAAAATGAAAAAATCTAAAAATATTATAAAAATAAAATCAAAATGGATTGGGTTGAAAATAGAGAAAGAAAATTTTAAAAATAAGTTTACATTAGTATCATAAAAAAAATTAATAGATAAAAAGATATTTCAATTTAAAAATAAGAAAGATTTTATTAATTAAGGGTTTACACAATGTCACTCTATGATGTATTCCTAAAATTGAAATGGAGATGTACCAAGATTGCACCTCCTTATCTTAATTTTTGATGGACCCCACAACTTAAATGCTTTATATAATAAGTATAGATTAAAGCTAAAACTAGATAAATATTTGTAACTTTTAACGGTTAATTAAGCAACGAATTTGTATGAAGATTCAAAGAATTAACAATATACAACAGATTACATCAACAAATGAATGCTTACAAGTCACCTGAAATTGTTGCTGAATGAGATGAAATGAAATGGAAATTTGTTGGGAATCTGTACACGTGGAATTCAAGAAATTACAAGATACTAGTACTACTTGTGACCCGCAGTCCTTAAATATTAAAAAAAATTGAGAAAAAAAAATATTATATAGAAAATGTCCCGTGTATAAAACATAATGCTAATTATTTATTTAAACGATTAATATATGTTTAATTTAAGATAAATTTTCATCTAATTACTTTTTTTTCAAAAAAATATATACACATACATATAATTATATATATATTATATATAGGGGAATTAAAACGACCTGTACTTTTTTTTACTCCCAGTTTGAGCCGGCCCATTTATCTTTTTTTATTTTTTTATTTTTTCCTTTAACGTATGCAACATAAAAAAAATAACTACTCGGCACAAAATAAGTAAAAAAATTACAAAAGTACTTATTTATTCAGATAAAAAAATACACGTGACATGAGGCCCAACACATACGCTCATATAAAAAAAATTATTAAACATTTTTTTCCCTTTAAATTAGGCAACATAAAAAAAATTGCTAGGCAAAAAATAGGAATTTTACAAAAGCACTGATTTATTCAGATTAAAAAATACCCGCGACATGAGGCTCAACACATATGGCCATATAAAATGAGACCGAAAAAATAAATCCGCACAAAATAAATAAATAAATAAAAATAAAAATAACGCCCCACAAAAAAATTTACAAAAGTAATGATTTATTCAGATAAAAAAATACTCGCGACATGAGGCCAAACACATACGCTCATATAAAAAAAACCAACTATTAAACATTTTTTTTCTTTAAAGTAGGCAACGTAAAAAAATTACTCGGCACAAAATAAGAAAATAAATTACAAAAGTACTGATTTATTCAGATCAAAAAACACCAGTGACATGAGGCCTATATAAAAAAAACTGTTAAACATGAGACCGAGAAAATAAACACACACAAAATAAATAAATAAATAAAAATAAAAATAACACCCCGGAGCAACGCGCAAGCAATTATGCTTGTTGGCAATTATGCTTTTTGTTAAAAAGATTTTTGAGTCGCTCACCTTCACCCTCAAATTTGGGGCCCTTAAATGTGACCGAGTCATAACAGATCGAGCTTGGTAAGCTCATATTTTTGGGCTTATTTTGACCCTGGCTAAACTTTTGTTTGTCAGCCCAAGAGTTTAATCGTTTCGTTATCGGGTTGTTCGGTTTATTTGGTCGTATTTTCTCGGTAAAATTGAAAACCGCACCGCATCGAGTTAAAATTGGATTAAATCGAACCGAATAATAAAAAATAATACTTTTAATTATTTATTTATTTAATTATATACATTTTTAGAAAGAAAATATTTCATGCTTTAAAAATGCTATATTTATATTACGAAAGACTTTTAACGTTTTTTATGTAAATATATAAAAATAATAATATTTATGTGAGTTCGGTTTTTGGTTCGGTTCAAATTTCATTTTTCCAAAACTATATCTAACCCAAAAACCGAATATTTAATTCGGTTCGGTCAGGTTTATTTCGGTTTCGGTCGTTTTCGGTTTTCGTTTTTTGTGGGTAAAACCCGAATTCTGCACACCTCTATTATTAACAACAATAGTAAGAGCACAAGATGCCCGGAGCCATACAGTTCGTGTTATAACAAAAAGTGCTGGCACATCAGCATTTTGACGAATCCACCAATCGCACTCTTATCTTACCATCATACCGAGCAAATAATCAGGGATGTTTCCTGTTTCATTTCTAATTTTCCTTTTTAATGTTCATATTTGATAATGGGGACATTGTACATCTCAAATTGGGGGAGAGAAATAGAAATGATAACTACTTGTCCTTCTAGCTAGTTTACTTTGAAATATTTTTCCTTAAATTAAAACTTTTTGACATGTTTTTCATAACCGAACTAGTTTAGTGTGAAACCGAGTGCACGTTAACCCTTATGTTCCAATTGTGAGGATAAAGGCTTTTCGTTTTCTCCATTAACATAAATATACTAAATTGAGAAAATGTGTTGGTAGCATGTAGTATACTTCAAAAATATTTCAAAGTAAACTAGCTAGAAGGACAAGTGGTATGTCTCATAATATTATGTATATTGACTTCTCACACTAATTAGTCAATCCCATGCGAAAACCTTTTGTTTGCACTTATTTTTAGTGCAAGATACCTCTAGAATAACTTATTGAGCCATTCATTTGTTTACAACCCTACTATGAAATAATTGTTTCGTTACACCTATTCGCCTTAGCCAACCGTGTAGTTTCTTTCAAGTCCATAGTTAGGGAGTTACTTGTTTATCTTGGTTCCACAGGTCAAATTTCATAGGTCATTGTTAGGATCATAAAAGTGTCGATTATGATACTTTAAGTGGTTTTATTTATTTCTAGTGTTTAGTCTTTATTTTACTTAGTAGAAAGTAGTTTGTAATAAGGTTTAATATGTTAAAAGTGAAAAATAACATATTTACCAAAGAATAGGGACTAATTAGCAAAATTAAGAAAATAAAAGAAGGAAGGAAAGCCTCCTCACTCTCCTATAAATAGCCACCTAATCATCATTGAGTAGTTGATGACTTGTAATAACTTTTCCCTCCCTTTTCTCTTTTGTTATAAAATTTAGAAATTGTGAAAGACTTGCCTCCATCTTTTGATTATCTATATTCTACATCGTTCTATATCGTGTGATTTAAGCTAAAACAAGACATAACAAGTGGTATCATACGCCATTAGAGATTAAGAGTGTTCGTGTTTTGTGATCTAGATCACGTCTAAGTTCCACGTGATTCAAGTTCGGTAGTTTTCGGCGATTTCGGGCATTATTTGACCTTCTTGAGTGTTTTTGACATCACATTTCACTATTACGTTCGGTTTTGACATTAAAAATGGATTACACGTGCTCGTGTTGTCGTGTTTGTGTAAATTCAGAAGTGTTTTCTTTGTTTTATCAAATTCAGAAGTGATCGGTTGTGGATTTGTAGGATTTCAGTATCGTTTATTCATTTTCGGAAGCAAATTGTAACTAGATCGAGTTGTAATAGTGATACGAGGTCTTGGTTTTATCGAGAAACGTATTTTAGTGATTTGTGTCAAACTTGGAAGTTGTACCGAGATTGGTTTAGTTACACAATTTTTGGTTTTATCAAAAATTGTGTATTAGGATGTTGTTTAATTCTCAGAAATCATAATAAGGGTTGTAACAGATACACAAGTTCTCGGTTATATCTAGAATTGTGTTAGGAAAACACAAATTCAGAAACTTGTTTAGGTTTTGTCTCAAATTCGGTTTTATCGACTTTGGGATAAAGGTTTACTTTTTAAACAAAAACACGGTTTTGGAAATTGTAAAAGTGATCATCATTTTCGGTTTCATCAAAAGTGTGGTCATTTTTTAAATTCAAAGTGTAAAATACACATTCTTGATTGTATCGAGTTTGTGTGTTTCATTTTCGGAAATATCAAAAAGGGAACCGAGTTTCATCAAACTTGATCATATTACGGTTTTATCATGATAATTGGATCAATTTTTGATTGAAATAGTTTTTCAAAAAGTGTGAATATAAAAAATAAGTAAAATTTTGAATTTGAGTTTACCGAGTTTACCGAGTTTAATTCTATCCGAGAAATGTTCTGATTTTGAGACTTAGTTATATCGATCTAACGTACCGAGTTTAGTTCTGTCCGAGATCTAATTTACCGAGTTTAGTATTCATCGAGAACAGTGTAACTGAATTTGGAAAACGGATTTGAGACACGTGTTATACTTGACAAGTATTGAAGTTTTTTGGTTGATCACAAATAGAACTCTTTTTCGTCTACAAAGATCTATGTTTTGAATCACAAGAAATGTCGACATCTAATGTACATCAACAATCTCTTGTTGATGCCGATTCTGAGACTAGACCTCCGATGCTTGAGAGAGGTAGCTATATACCATGGGCAAGTCGTTTTAGAAGATACCTCAATCGAAAGAGAGAAACTAGAAAGTGGCTTAACAAGGTAATTGATGATGGTCCATATGAGTTTAGAGTATTCACTCTTGAAACTGAAGCACCAAGGATGCAAAAAGAAGAGGATTTAAGAGGAGATGAATTGAAACAATATGAAGCTGAGATTGAGGCAATGAACTTGACTCTAATCTCTATTCCAAATGACATCTATAACTCTTTGGATGCTTACACTACTGTTGATCCCACTTCAATAGATCAAATTCCTTAGCTTGTATAAGGTTTAGTTATATTAGATAAATCTAACGCAACTTTAGTAGAAACTGTGTTTGAGTGTATTAAAGATTATGCTGAATCTAATCTTTAATATTAAGAAAATTTTTTAATGAAACAGTAAACACAATGAACATATAATTCAACAAAACATAAAAGCTCCAATATTATTAATGTTGGAAACAATAAAAGTATCGGTCACTTCCAAGTTGTAATAGTCTTAGCCCGTAGTATGTTATATGATTAGTCTAGTAAGCTAGTCTGGCCCAAGGTCCATGTAAAGCCCGTTAAGGACCATGGCCGGCCAAGTATGTAGTTTATATACCCTCTCCATGCCTTGGAGAGGGTGGTTGGTAGTTTCACTTCTTATTTTTCACACATATATTCAATATTTCTTTCTCTCTCTAGAAACCTTCCAACCCACTTCTCTCTCTAGTTCTTGCATAATATCATTAAAGATTACTAGTATTCTTTAATTGGTATCAAGAGCCATGGAGTGGTGTGTTTAGTTTTTGTGTTTGTTTTTTTTATTTGTGTTCAAAACCTTTACAAAGAACAAAATCTTGATTTAAAATTTTTCGGCTTAAAAACCTTAAAGTTGTCATTTTTCTTGTTCCTATAGGGTTAGTAACACTAGTTGTACAAGATTTTTGCAAAAAACCAATCAAAAATGTGTCTTTTTGAGTTTTGAAAATTTGGGTTTCGTCTCAGTTACAACCGAACTAGTCTTGTCTGTTGGAACCGAACTAGAAGATCGAACGAGTTAACCGAACTAGTTAACCGAACCAGTGGAACCGAACGAGTTGGTTTTAGTTGGAACCGAACGAGTTGATCACAGTTGGAACCGAACTAGTCATTTTGTGTTGGAACCAAACTAGTCATTCAGTTGGAACCGAACTAGTCAATTTTAGTTGGAGCCGAACTAGTCATTCAGTTGGAGCCGAACTAGTCATTCCTTTGAAAACCGAACTAGTCAGTTTTTTTGTTAGAACCGAACCAGTTGGAACCGAACTAGTAACTTTCTAATTAAAACCTATCAACTTAAATTTTCTAAATTATACGGTTCTTTCTTTGACTAGTTGATTTAGTAGAAACCGAATGAGTTGATCTCAGTTTGGAAACCGAACGAGGTTTTTCTTGGTTAGGAACGAACTAGTGAAACCGAACTCAGTGAAACGAACTAGTTTTTTTTGTGTTAGACAATCAAACTAGATAACCGAACCAGTGAATCTAAACTATATCTTTGTTTGATACTTAACTAGATAACCGAACACAGTGAATAATACCCGAACGTAGTCCTTAAACCAACTACTCAAATTTTCAAAATTATAAGGTGTATTTCTTTGACTAGTAAAATCCCATGAATTAATAACTTGTTTTCCCGTTTTGTTGAGAATTGTAAAATCCCGTGTATTTTCAAGAATTATTTCAAGACTCAACAACTACATATTCAAACACAATTTCTATCTACCACTGATCGATCAATTGATAATTCTTTTTTATACCAAAGACGTTATCAATGACGACTCTTGTGCTGATAAAATACTTCTCTCTGATAGGTTGACCAATAAACTACCCGATGCATGAAAAATATTATTAAGATCCTGGGAAAAGCATAAGAATGGAACTTTTCTATGAAGAACAGACCACAGTGTAGAATGATCCTTGCTTTCGTCGAGAAAAGGCCCATCACGTTTGTCCAGTCAAATCATAGTGGATGTTGTCAGACCAAGGACAATTAAGGAATATACTGAGCTCACCCCTGCAGAAGCCATTCAAGCTGATTGTGACATCAAAGCAATTAATATCATTCTCTAAGGCCTTCCAACAAAAATCTATGCTCTTGTGAGTCAACATCGTGTAGCCAAGGATCTTTGGGAGAAGATTAAACTACTCATGTCAAGAACGTCGTAAACAAAGCAAGAAACGATGAGTGTAAGTTGTAACGATATATTTGATTAAGTTTCACCTTACAAGGAAAGGAAGAGTCGACACGAGTACTACATGAGATCACATTGCTACACAATGATTATGAACATCAACAAGAAGCCACAAGCAAATTTCAAGTTAAACCCACTTTTACTGAACACTCTTCCACTGATGCATGGAGCAAATTTCGTTACAGATGTTAAGTTGGTTAAATACTGAGCAGACTTGCATACTACCAATGTTGATCAGCTTCATGCTCACTTAGAACAACATGAACGACATGCAAATGAAGTTCGTTTGATGCATGAACGTAACTCTGATCCTCTTGCTTTAGTTGCATCTTACCAAATAACACAATCACCTTATCAAACTCATCAACACACTTACGAAAACACTCAACTTCAACCACCAGCCTCAGCATATCCATCTCCACAATATGGTTCACCTTATCAGTCTCAACAATACTCAACTCATCAGTTATTAACACCTCTTTTAGTAACTTACCCATCCAATGATTTCCAATCATCAATTCACTACAACGTTTATTCTCCATCATCATCCATCCCTCAATTGGAATATCCTCCCAAATTAACCAACAATCTGAATTTTCCCAACAAGACTCCGGTCTAATTGTTCCAGTGTTCCAGAACGGTGATGATCCCATTGATGCCATCAATCACATGATGTTGTTTTTTACTGCAGTTGTCACCTCCCGTTATCCCACTACCAATAATCAGTTGAGAAACTCGTCTAACCCTAGGCAACAAGCTACCATCAATAATGGAAGAGTGACACTACAACCAATTCAGGGGAGACAAACTTCTTTTGCTGCAGGTACTTTAATGACTTACATTCCAGGAGCAAGTGGAAGCAATTCTGGAAAATAGAGGATGGTTATTTGCTACAACTGCAAAGGGGAAGGTCACATGTCCAGACAATGCACCAAACCAAAGAGAAAAAGGGATGATTCGTGGTTTAAGGAGAAAGTGTTGCCGGTACAAGCTCAAGCACATGGTTAAATTCTGAATGAGGAAGAACTAGTTTTTTTGGCAAATCCAGATATTCCTGAAGGTCAAAGCACACAGATTGTCATTACTCAGAATGCTACTTATCAAGCTGATGAGTTGGATGCATATGACTCTGATTGTGACGAACTCAACTCTGTCAAAGTTGCTCTCATGGCGAATTTATCTCATTATGGTTTAGATGCTCTTGCTGAGGTACACAATCATGATAATATGAATAATAATGTGGCACATCAAGCTGTGCAGGTGATGCCGTCTTCTCAACAGTCGAATGTTGTGAATCATTCAAAGACTGAAATAACCAGTGATAGCAATATCATTCCTTATTCTCGGTATGTGATTGAATCACAACAAGTAACTGTTCATAATTCTAACTCCTCTACACAACAAGATGATTTGATATTATCTGTGATTGAACAACTTAAAACCCAACTAGCTAATTGTACCAAGACCAATCTGGAATAGTACAATGATACCTAACTGCTGAGCTTGAAAGCATATAAGAAACATGTTAAAGTTTTTGAAAGAAGACCAAATGGTAGACTTAAGGAGTAAGGAGATACGTTATCAGACACATGTGGCACAGTAATAGGAGATTGATCTTCTTAAACAAACTCATTCAGAACAGATTAAAAGAAACGAATCTTATATTATTACACAAAACGAAACGTTTACTTCTTGTTCCTTTGCTAAAAAAAATTGATTTTATAAGTAAAAAAGAAGAATTGCTAGGAAACATTTGATAGGAGGAAATAGCTACTAGAAAAGTCGAAGATCAAAACATCGAAGAAAATATTATTTTTAAAAAGAAGAGATCAATCCTGGGCACAAACCTTGTTCACATGTTGAAACGTGAAAAAAACCACCAGATATTTCTTCTGATAATAGTAGTATACTATACATACGTAAACAACCTCAAGGGGTTTTTTTCAAAAATCATTCAAACAAAATCCCTTCTAACTACTGCATCTGAAAAATGCTCATCAGTCGAAACAAAGCAATATGTGGTGATATAACTGTGTATCAAAGACTAAGACCTATTTATATCCTATGGGTTGCGATTCCTGGGGGGCCCTAGACTCAGGTGAGAGACTGTGGGGGTTAGGAGGTTTAGTGCAACTGACTTAATGCTCTGAGTTGATTCGTTCCAAAATGCTTATTACAACGCAAAGGATAATAAAAAGATCATAATATTCTGATTATCGGTTTCATATCAACGGGAGAGAGCAAGAAGGGTGCGAGCAGTATTTAGTAAGTGGTCTCACAGCCGTCTCGAGATTTAGATAAGTCTAAGAGTAAGACTCATAATAACAAAAAGATTCTTTGTATATATTTCTGGATTCTACTATTATCTTCCAAATGGTGAAAACAAAATACGACTGAAGTTATTTAAGCCCATAGCGGGCTAAGTGTCATCGACACAGTTTCTCAAATGTCAATACAGATCATATTCGTCGAAATGAAATTCTACTACTCACGTAACGTCACCAACACAATCTCTTTGATGACAGATCATCTACGCACTGAATGAATGTCTAGTCAGTGGTTCCAATCAACAGTATACACTTACTCTCAGAGTCTCTCTCTTACAGAGCGCGATTCTATAGCACGAGATACAAGGGAACAACCTCTAAGCATAACACACACTGCTATTGTTGAGCGGACAACTTTTGATGTAGAGTATCACAAGAAAGGGACCACACCTACAGCTACTCAGTGTCTGTGTAGATCGTGGGGGGAAAAAAGTACAAACATCTCTCTCTCTCGAGGAGAGGGGTTACATGCAAATCAACAGCCATTTGCGCTCTACACACTCTCATAAACTAAACTTCTAGCGAAGAGTCTCGCTATAAATTTAGGGTCACTCATCTCTACACCTGAACACAGTCTATATCCAGTATATATTAACAAACAACCAAATAGAGCAATAAGATTGATAGCAAATAATGACATAAAAAAAATGACTACTTCCTAACGAAGTACCAACAAGAGCTTAGATCTGAGCTATCCATATCGTAGTTTAACTCTGGCTGTGGGCTTATGGGATTCACAACAGTCTGAGATGTAGATGATTCTCTGCGAGAACACAATCCTGAAGAGCTTGATAGTTAAGCTGGTTTAACACAATGTTTTGATGATTGATACAGACAGAAAACATGAATCATATCTTTCTTCGGTACCACTAAGATGATAGACAGCATCTTGCGATATTGACATAAACTATCATCGACACACAGTTTTCCTACTCTTCGATTGTGAGTATATGTATTTCTGTGAACATGTTGCACATAGTCGCTAAAGAGTGGACTCAATCTTTGAACTGACAGCTTGTCGACTAGCGGGTGAGCGTGAGAGGATCTTCTTTCGAAAACGGAACTATACTACAAGATGATCGACTGTCTCAGTGTTCATAGCTTACATTACTTCTAATCTGAAAATACTATATTCATCTTCTATCAGAATTTGACAACTTGTCGAATTTTCCTGCTCAACTTTATCAACAGTGTAAATTTTAATATCGAAAGGGACATATCCGCTTGTCTTCTCTTAATCAAATGTGTTTCCTCTGAGAATACATGATCTTAGTATTTATCTGCATAGCTTCATCTTGCATCAATACGAGGTATCTGCAGATCTCCACAAGTGAGACATTGTGAAAAGCTAGCAGTATCCAGTTCACGACTAACCATGTAACTAACGTGCATCAATTATTCTGATACAGTTGTCTAAGAGTTGCATATAATTAATCTCCTCTTTTGTTGGAACTCTCTATGCGATAAGGCGCTGATCTTAAGGATTCAAACCATGTACGTATCTTAACGTTATGGAGATATTGATCATACTATACACTTACAGAGCCTCAAGATAAACACATTGACAATTAGATGATCATAAGGGTGCGAAACATATGATGCATCTAATTGCGCTTGAGTATTACTATAAGCAGTTTGCAAGATTAAAAACCTATAAAGCAACATTATGACTCGATTAAACCATCACGTTATCGATTAAAGAACAATGTGATGATTTAATAATCGGTCAATATAAAGTCCTGCGGAAATTCGGATCTGATTTGTGATGACAGCTACTCACACATACAAAGGAAAAGCTTAGGGCGTTACATAGTTATGAGGAGTTCATACAACGTAAGTGATGATTTACCAGAGTACACAATGACCAATCACACTAATCAGGGTCTTTGAGTAGTTTAATTAGCTCTCTAGTTGACACAATAGAACTGAACATGTTTCTTGTTGTGATTCAATCACATACTGAGAATAAGGAATGATATTGCTATCACTGGTTATTTCAGTCTTTGAATGATTCACAACATTCGACTGTTGAGAAGACGGCATCACCTGCAACGGCTGATGTGCAGATAAATGTGTATGTACAGTCTGTCTGTACGTACTGTGGCAACGAAGGTAAGAATGTAGTGGGGGTGGGGGGGATCTCTTTACACCCAATTGTTGGTTTTATGTAAGATTTGCGGAAATATATTGATATATATCTATATCTTCTCTGTAGCGATCGTGTGAGTGGGAAGGATGGGAGTGTATCTTGAGTGGGATTGGTTGATTGGGTTGGAGAGGGAGGGATTGGAAAGAGGTGTATATATCATTTTAGTGGTGTGTATGTTAGGGTTATATATATATATCTGTTTTGATGTTTGATGGGGGGAAGGGAGTATGGGAGTTGTGAGTTAGGGGGAACCAATAACCCCTAAATTGTTGAACAAAAGGTCAGCTCACTCTGCCTATATTAAGCACACTCAAGAAGAAGCTGTAGTTCTTAGGGATCTAGTCGATTATATTAAAGCAAACTATCCCCTAGATCCAACCTTAGAATCTTCCTGTAAGTATACTAAACTAATTCAGGAGTTGCTTTCAAAAATCAGTAAAACCTGCCCTAGTATAAACAATTCCGGAGAACAATTAGTGGCTGTGACCCCAATGAATAAACTTAAAAGAGTTAGATTCACTGAGCCCGTCACATCCTCAAGAAACACAATCACAAAAAGGCCTCTACATCAAACCTATGTTGTCTTCTACAGGAGAAAACCATCTGCTAGTGCTAGCGGATCATAGCCTTCAGGCAATACAAAGAAAGATAAGATTCTGCAAACACAAAGTAGTACTCAGATGAATAAAGTATAAGCCCACCCCAGGAAAGTTAAATCTAGTTTGAAAAATAAAGATCATGTTGTTGCACCTAAAGAAACTGCTCATGTGCAGCATTCCAAGCTTAATACTAATTCTGAACTTAAATGTGTTAAGTGTAATGGTTGCATGCTTTCTGATAATCATGATTTGTGTGTTCTTGATTATATCAATAATGTGAATGCTCGTGCAAAATCTAAATCTGCTAAGAAACAAACAAAGAGAAAAGTTTGGAAACCAACAGGAAAGATGTTTACAACTATTGGATATATTTGGAGACCTACTGGTCGGACCTTCACTATCGTAGGAAATGCGTGCCTTTTAACTAGGATTACCACTACTATTGAATCCCCCCTTAGGAAACCAGTTGTTCTAGATAATGAAACATCTAAACCTGCTGTAACATTGGTCTATTCACGTGACCGGAGATCGCTCTCAGCTCACCAACTTCGTCAGCAAATTCTTGGGTACTGTCAAATTCAGAAATGATCATGTAGCAAAGATTATGGGTTATGGAGACTATCAGATTGGGAATGTTACAATTTCAAGGGTTTATTACGTTGAAGGACTTGGGCATAATCTATTCTCTGTGGGACAATTTTGTGATTCCAACCTCGAAGTTGCGTTTCGTCAACACACCTGCTACATTCGCAATCTAGAAGGTGTTGATTTATTAACTGGATCTCGAGGGGACAATCTTTATACACTCTCTCTTGGGGATATGATGGCGTCCTCTCCTATCTGTCTCTTGTCAAAGGCCTCTAAAACCAAGTCTTGGTTATGGCATCGTCGTCTCTCTCATTTGAACTTCGGTGCTATTAATCATCTTGCCAGACATGGTCTTGTTCGAGGTCTCCCTAAGCTCAAGTTTGAAAAGGACCATTTGTGTTCTGCATGTGCATTAGGCAAGAGCACGAAGAAACCCCACAAACCCAAATCTGAGGACACCAATCAAGAAAAACTCTATCTGTTGCACATGGATCTGTGTGGACCAATGCGTGTCGCGAGTGTCAATGGAAAGAAGTACATCCTTGTTATTGTCGACGATTACTCTCGATTTACATGGGTAAAATGCTTGCGATCAAAAGATGAAGCTCCAGCTTTTATTATCAATTTTTTGAAGATGATCCAAGTACGACTTAAGGAAACCGTCCGACGCATCAGAATAGATAATGGAACTGAGTTTGTTAATCAGACATTGCGTGAATATTATGAGAAGGTTGGCATCTCTCATGAAACATCTGTTGCCCGCTCTCCATAGCAAAACAGTGTTGTTGAAAGACGAAATCGTACGCTAATTGAAGCAGCCCGCACTATGTTAATTTATGCAAAAGCTCCTTTATTTCTATGGGCCGAAGCGGTTGCTACAGCCTGTTATACCCAAAATCGTTCCATGATACGCCTTCGACACGGTAAAACACCATACGAGCTTCTGCACAACAAACCTCCCGACCTATCGTATCTTCATGTGTTTGGTGCACTCTGCTACCCAACGAATGATAGCGAGAACTTGGGCAAGTTACAACCGAAGGCCGATATAGGTATTTTCATTGGCTATGCACCCACGAAGAAAGCATTCCGGATTTACAACAGACGTACCAGACGAATAATTGAAACCATTCACGTTGACTTTGATGAGCTAACTGCGATGGCTTCTGAACACAGCAGTTCAGGACCCGCACTTCATGAAATGACTCCTGCAACAATCAGTTCAGGACTCGTGCCAAACCCTCCTCCTTCAACACCGTTTGTACCATCTTCAAGAGCTGATTGAGATATACTGTTTCAACCGTTGTTTGATGAATTATTCAATCCTCCACCAAGTGTTGATTTTCTAGCCCCTAAAGTCATTGCTCCAATTGATGAAGTAGTAGCTCCAGAACCGGCTGTTTCAACCAGTACACCTTCCTCAACCACAGTTGATCAAGAGTCACCATCACCAAGTAATTCTCAAACAACACCCGAAACTCTGCCTCCCGTCATTCCTAAGGATGTTGAAGAAGATAACCATGATATTGACGTTGCACATATAGGTAATGATCCATACTTTGGTATACAAATTCCAAAAGTTTCTTCTGATCAATCCTCATCATCGGATATTATTCATACAATTGTGCCTCCTGATCACCAAGTTTCTGAACACAATAGCAAATGGACTAAGGATCATCCACTTGAGAATATAATTGGTGAACTTGATAGTTTTTCTAGACTCTCATTGGGAGAGTTCTATGTTTCTGGATACTTAAACCTACACACCTATTACCCTTTATATAGAGGGATATTAAGGCTTACAAAGGAAGCTAATTAATTTTATTAGGAAGCTAATTAAAACTAATTAAAACCTTCCTTTATCTTTGATATTCTTTGAATTTTCAATGCTTATCTTCATGGAAATCTTCTAGCTTTTAATTCTTCCATATGTAGAATACCAAAGTGTCATATTAATCCCTTGTTGTTTCATTAGTCTTCATTTAAGCATATGTAGTTTTGTAATCATCAAATCAATAAACCCAACAGTTTCCACAAGACTGCAATTACATGTGCAAGCTCTTTTCTGTTACTACGATGCTTTCCTCACTGCTAGTGAACCCAAGATGTATAAAGATGCTTTAACTCAATCTTGCTAGATCGAAGCAATGTAAGAAGAGCTCAATGAGTTTGAACGTCTTGAAGTATGGGAGCTCGTACCTCGACCAAACAAAGTTATGGTGATTACTTTGAAGTGGATCTACAAAGTGAAGCTAGACGAACTAGGAGGAATTTTAAAAAACAAAGCTCATTTAGTGGCTCGTGGTTACCATCAAGAAGAGGGAATTGATTTTGAAGAGTCTTTTGCTCCGGTTGCAAGATTAGAGGCTATACGAATTTTTCTCGCGTTTGCCGCTCACATGAACATGGTCGTCTACCAAATGGATGTAAAGACTGCGTTTATGAATGGTAATCTGCGAGAAGAGGTTTATGTTAGCCAACCGGACGGGTTTATGGATCTAGATAACCCGAATCACATGTACAAGCTAAAGAAAGCTCTTTTGGGGTTGAAACAAGCTCCACGTGCGTGGTATGACATGTTGTCTTCGTTCCTGATATCCCAAGACTTCTGCAAAGGCTTAGTAGATCCTAGTCTGTTCATCCATAAGGAAGGCAAGGAATTACTTCTGGTACAAGTATATGTCGATGATATTATCTTTGCTGCATCTACATCTAAACTTTGTGACCTATTTGCTAAAATCATGTGCTCTAAATTTAAGATGTTAATGATGGGAAAATCTCATTTTTCTTAGGACTACAGATTTTTCAAAATCCCAGAGGAATCTTTATTAACCAGTCAAAATATGCCCTTGAATCTTTAAAGAAATACGGTTTTGATTCTTGTGACCCAGTGGATAATCCCATGGTGGAGAAATCCAAACTGGATGAGGATAAAGAAGGGAAAACCATAGATCCATCACACTATCGTGGCATGATTGGCACCCTCCTTTATCTCATAGCCAGTCGACCTTACCTACAATTTGCTATATGTATGTGTGCCTGGTATTAGGCTCGGCCTACCAAAAAGCACTTACATGCGGTCAAAAGGATCTTTCAGTATCTAAGAGGAACCGTAAATCGGGGACTATGGTATCTGAAGGATTCTTCGATTTCTCTAACAACATTTGCAGATGCAGATCATGTTGGTTGTCAAGATACAAGACGTAGCACATCTAGTAGTATGCAGTTTCTGGGAGATAAACTTATAAGCTGGTCATCAAAAAGGCAGAAAAGCGCTGCGATATCCTGTACGGAAGCTGAATATATTGCTATGTTAGGATGTTGTGCTCAAATTCTTTGGATGAGATCATAGCTTACCGACTATGGCCTTGGATTCAATAAAATTCCAATGTACT
>BQNB010030272.1:37770-55021 GCA_026074375.1 Tanacetum coccineum
ATCGACATACTTGGACGCATCTATTTTTCAAATTTGTTTAGAACATTCAGAGAGGTTCCAAATCATAATCATGCTATATTCGTTTTCTCCCATGTGTTTTTAAAATCTCATATAGCTATTTTAATCCACTGATATCAAAAATATCATATGGTATGCTATTTTTGAGGGGAGAAAATTGGATTAAAATGTAATCAAGAAAGATAAATGCTTATGTGTGTGGAATAACAAAGTGATCTAAAAGACTCAAAGTTCAATCAACTCTTTCCTTCATGTGCAAAATAATTTTGAATATCGATGCACATGTGTATGGGGGGTATTTCTTAAAAGTGAAACTTTTAAAGTGTTAAATGTTTTGATTTATATCAAACACTTTGATTGATTTTCAAATGGTTTTATGGTTTCGATCTTAAATACCCAACAACCAACTACCTCACGATGATAAGAGAAGGAATAAGGTGGTAAGGTTAGGTATTATCCCATGATCCAACCAGAACCGGAGGGATCTACCCAGGGACATTCCAAATAAATAGAATAGAAATCCTTAGGTATGATGGAGTAGAATGTGAATGGGAATAATGTCAACTAAGGCATGAGCTATCATCGGAACATTCACAACATGATGATAGTAATGACGTCTTGGTGGACATTAAAGGGGTTGAAGAATGAAAAATAAATGACGTGTAAAGGGTGAAAAGAAAAAAGCCCTTCACGAACATTAGGCAGAAACCGAGTCAATACATAATCTATCGGATATCACAAAGATGATATTTGGTATTGAAGAAAGACATCATGGACCCAGTGATGCAATGTACAACCCTTCCCAACCACTCAAGATTCTTTCAAAAGAATTCTTGTTTCATTGTCACAGAGATTAAACGCATAATCTATTGACATCTCACTCCGAGATTGTTGATATTGAAAAGGTGGCAGTCTGCTCCAGCCTCCGACCACTAAAACCAAAAAGCACTAATTGAGTCTAGAGCCAAATGAGATCATATCATCAAATCTCACATAGGACACAAAAGTACATTTGTATTAAACATCAATGATACAAAAGGTACAAAAGTCGCTTATATGTCTATGTGACATTGCATGTCTTGGTGACATTGCGCGGAACATTCAATAGTGAAGCTTAAGTAAAGTATTCATGATAATGAATGGAAATCCTACCAGTGTTAACATCAAGCCAACACTGAACGTAGGTCACTAATTTTAAAATGATTGTTTAATGATTCAATTAGTGTTAACTAGTAATCTAAGTGATCTAGTAGTTATCGTGTTTTTCCGGAATTTGATTTCAAAAAACACAAACAACATTTCCTTGATTCATTCAAGTGAAGTGTTGGATTACCAAGGTTACTTATGATGTCACAATATTGATGTGGGGAGATTGTTGGAATTAAATTTAGTAGTTGACTCTCATGCTTAGACCGCACTCCACACATGACTTCACTATCAAATATTCAGGCGTAACAAGATTATGATTATGTTTGATGGTCATCAAATATAATCAGGGGGAAGATAAGTGTTCTAGCTGAATATTTTGATAGAGCGTAACAATTATGGGGAAGAAATGTGTACATCCGAGACTTAATTGACTTTGGTGTATACAACATCCGGGACTTAATTAACTTGGAGGTTATAGTTTCTTTCTTTTATGAGTTGTTTGTGTGAAGTATGTGCATACGAATGGTTATTTATTTGGGGGGAAGCAATTGGGGGGAAAATACATTTATGTACAACAACATCAACAACATCTCTACCTTTCAGAAGCAAGAACACCGTCATATTCATTCCTTCATATCTCATACTCGAAGTTCAAAGATACACTTCCGCAACTCTGATAAATCAAAGAACTTCCTCAAATCATCAAGTTATTGATCAAGACAAAAGTTCTACATGAGGAAGATTGTAAGCTATCAAGAAAGAATGAGCATGTTGGTTAGAAGCTTCAAAAGACAAATCAAGATGGATTCACAGTAAAGAATGATGATATGAAAAGATCTCAAAGGCAAAGTCAAAAAGGAAAATGAAAAGATCAAGTTCAAGATCTCTAGAGCATGATTGGAACAAGACCACTATTACACAACAAGACTCAAGACAAACAAGCATTAAAGTTCTAAGATCAATGTCACAAGAGAGATCTCAATGATCATCCCTTGGGGGAAGATTGTTAGGAATGATAAAAGTGACAATCTTATTGAGATAAAAGTCTTGTAATAAATAGAGAAATAATATTGTGTAATAGGTTAAGTGATATGCTCGTGACTTAAATAAAGTCATGAGACCCGACAAATAGCTAAAAGCTAAGAAATAAGAGCTCTTTGCTCTTTCTTGTAATTGGGTATAAATACCCCATCACCACCTTATTAGTGGGGTGTGTCTTCTAATCTCATTCTTATCTTTTCTCTAATCCTCCTCCTCCCTCTTTCTCTTTCCACTTTCCATCTTTTTCTCTTTAGAATAAACATACACACAACACCTAAACACACACTTTATTGCTTATTGATCCTAAATTCAAGATCTAACAAACATAGTCATAGATAGTTCAATACACACAGCCAAATATTCTTGAAAAACATTACCCTAATCATAGTATTCGTAATACGAATAGTAAACAACCACATAAAGTCAACATGTATGCATCAATCAGTTTTGATTCTTCAAATACTTGGTGATGGTGCCGAAGTAATGGTTCAAGTATTTAAACATTCGTCTCTTTTCTCTTTGGGCATCGGTTAGGTCCTCATTGTCGGAAAGTTCCTCATAAAATTCTAAGAATGATGGTGCTTCATTTTCATCGGACGATGAAGATGAAGAGGAGGAGGCCGAAGGAGAGGCTACTCTCTTTCCCTTTTCCTTGGTAGGATTCCTTGAAATGAATAAAGGATTCATGACATGCTCATGGAACGTGAACCTAGCAAGTGGGACAATGGCTTGAGGGTTTGTTTGGAGGATGTGGTTGTAGAGACGAGTCAAGAGCATAGCAAATGACACGGGAGCACTGTTAGTTTTCTTGACTTCCTCTATTAGGTAAAGAATCATGGTAGTGAAGTTGAATTTTCTTTTGATGGTTAGGTAGTAAAGCATGTAAGCGATGCATGCATTTACGTGATCCCTATTACCAATGGTGCAAAAGAAATTTTCTTTAAGAAAGAGTTTTTAACAAGAAAGGGTGCGTCGGGTTGAGTGTATAGCACGCACAAGGGTGCGTGTGTTTGTCGACAGCCACCCAAAGGGGTGTGTTTTGGTTCTTATAACACCACAAGGGTGGGTTCAGTTAGAGTAACAGCCGCACCACAAGGGTGGGTGCGTTTGGGTTGTCTTATAACACCAATGGGTGTTTGTTTGTTGGTTTGGGTCGAGTTGGCTGCGGGGAGAGCCGGGGGGTTGGGTTGTCGGGTTTGGTTTGCAACAAAAAGTGGGGTTTGTTTGGGTTCATAAAAGGGTGCGTTTGGTTGTTAAAACGCAGCAGGTGCGTTTGGTTTGTTATAGCACAGAATTAGGTGCGTTTGGGATCCGGGTCAGCGGGCAACAGTGGCTGAGTTCGGTGTAAATATAAGCACCAAGGGGTGCGTTGGGTTCCGGGTCAGCAGCCCGCACAAGGGTGCGTGGTTGGCTGTGAAACGCACTAAGGTAGCGTTTGGTTTATGTAGAAATCAATTAGGGTGTGTTTGGTTGGCTGTAAACAGCCATGATGGTTTGTTTGGGTTGGCTGCGAAACAGCCGAAAGAGGGTGCTTTTGGTTTGATAATCAGACACAAAAAGGGTGCGTTGGTTGTACCACAAAAGTATTAAATTATTTCGTTTAATTTCTATCGAATTTATTTATATGTGATGAAATATATTGAAACTTGCGCGGTCTAAGTATAACATGTTATAAATATTAAAACGGGGTTGATATAAATCTATAAGCGATAATTAGATGTATTTTAGACGAGAGTTGAACTAAAAAAGGACTTTGGCGCGTTTTTATAACGGATAATTTAAATCAAAAAATAGAACGTAGGATTCGGGGTTTGAGATTATGAAAGGTCGGATTTTGGTTTACAAAATATAACAAATTATATTTTTACTGAACGTTTTATTATAAAACGGGGACATTTAACTCCAATAAACTCGAGAAAACTGTGGTGTAATCGAAATATATATTTAATAGAAAATAAGTTAATTTTAATATAATATTAAATCTGCAGGATTAATTAATTAAACGATTTGTGCACTTTTCGAGTCCGTTTCAGCCTTCAGGCGAAAACGGAAAAGTTGTTCGTATGACATTTTCTTTGCCGCGAGGATTGTCTACTTTAAAAAATTAAGACATAGCGGGCAAAACTAAAGGTCGGTTACATATTTTATTCAATTAATAGTTTTAGATCATTACTCGATTCTAAAACGGATGAGGTCCTAAAAATAGTAAAAACTTTCGGATAAAAATTTGACATAAGCTTTCGATTGTACGGTAAAATTAGTATATATTTCATATAATTACTAAGGGTTATGGTTTTAAAAGACGCGCATGTGGATTCTCATCACATGTATATAGGTATGTTATACATATTAAAAATATGTATGATTCGTCGTCTACGATGTAGCAATCATTGATCGTATTTTAATTACGTTTTATAATTCGAAACGGACATAATTATAGGTTCGTGGTCGAGATCGTTGCAGATTCAGTAGTGATTAATTGGATTAATTGATGTGGTCTTTATATCAATTGTGAGTTCTTGAGCCTCGCTTTAAACTTTTGAATGTTTTCTTATTAATCGCGTGGGGGATACAGCTGTCTTACAAATTCTTATACTTTACTGGGTTATATTATAACAATGTGATTGTTTTAAAAGGGATTTTGTGAGTTTATAAAACCCTGTTTTACTTGTTTTCATACGCTTTATAACTTTTGGGGTGAGAACTTGCTTGTTGCTAAATTGTTTGCAAATTCAATTACATGGTCGATTACATACGTGTTTACATGAATATTTACAAGCTCATATTTACATGAATATTTACAAGCTCATATTTACATGAATATTTACAAACTCATATTTACATGATTTGTTACAAATTGGTTTACATACTTATTTGCATAGCTCGCTATGGGATACATTATTTGACTTCATTTTTGGCACAATAACATTACATTTACTTTTGAAATGATTTTCGGATTACGATTTGATTGGCGCCTGCGGGGCCAACAATCATTACTGCCCGGGTGTTCTTGGAGGGAACACCCATGATGGGAATACATTATTTGTATCACTGCCCGAATTGGGTACATACAAGTCTACGTCACAGCGTCATGAACTGTAAATCACTTGGAGGGTGAGCGCGAATGTTATGAAATAGATCTATTCGGGTGTGGATCCCTGTTCGGGTGATTAAGCTATCGCCGGTAACAAGAAACATTTATAGCGTGATGTCCACGCGGATGTATATTAATATAGGATCTATTCGGAAGTGACAACCCCGTTCGGGTGACTAAGCTATCACTGGGAAAGAACGTTATTACATGTCGAATTTAAGTTGGGGACTACGGGCCCCGACATCTACTATTGTGAACATTTTGTTCATTAATTAACAATGCATTTCATTAATAATAAATATTTGGAATAATATTGGTACTTTTTGGTGGACATAGAATGGGTCGTGCATATTTTATACAACATTTTACATGGTTACTGTGATTGAACTGTGGATAAATATATTTTGTTGAAACTTTACATTCTTTTTTAAACTAATCTATTGAAATCACCTAGCTTTAATGTTGACACTTTTATGATGTTTTTCTCAGTGAATAGATGCTTGGATTATTTGATGTGCTTTTGGAGTTCTTTACATTTCATGTTTTTTCCATGGTGGATTGCATTATGGACAAAAACTATTATTTTAATTTTAGATAATCAACGAGATTGTTTTTAAAAACGACACTTTTTTAGAACGGTCGTTCTCTTGTATCTAGCGCTGTGTATTTGAAAGTAGCACCCTGTGGTATTCCCGCTGAGCGGCTGTTCAAAATTTTGGGGGTGTTAATGATTGTATCAGAGCAATGGTTATAGAGAACTAGATGGCATATTTTAACCTAGATATACCGTTTCACAATATATTGGCATCAACTCAAACGTTTTTAAAAGTGCAATACACTCTACTTGATTATGTGTTTACATTACTTGTTAGTTAAGGGCTTACGTTGACATACTATAATATATATAAAATTATATGTGTTATATTTTATGATTCACAAAGCTAACAGGGAAAAGGATCGGAGGCGGGGAGGAATTGAACAATGTTTATTAGCCTTATTGATTAGAGAGGAAGAAAAATGATGGGACAGAGGTGTGTGTCTAGAGAGAGGAAACAAGATCCAAAAAAAAAAAAAATACCCCCACTCTTTTTCAAAATGTAATCATCACCCCTCCTGGAAAGTATGGAGGGGGGGGGGTTTTTTTTTTATTTTTTATATAAAATTTTTTTTTAAAATTTTTTTTTTTTTTTTTTTTTTTTTTTTTTTTTTTTTTTTATAGGTCAAAGACAAGGGGACTATATACTTATATTTAAGTTATAGTCCTGTGTTTCTTGACCTAATGGAAAAAACTAATGTAATTCCGATATGGTCACCATATTTAAGGCTAAAATATTGCTGTGCATTCTTTTCGGCGTATATCGTTACGCTTATTTATATAAGAGTTTATTATATAAATAACGATGGGGGGGGGGTTTATTCTTAAAGGCATTGTGAGTTGCACAATGGTCTCATTCCGTTCTCAGACATTGTAAGTTAAACAATGGTCTCTAAGAATATTATTTTCTTTCATAATTTATACTTATATCGTATTACACAGAGGCCGTTATTATTCTGTTTAACATTGGGATTATGTATGAAATTAATGTTAAAGTCTTGTATGGGCGGGACTTGTAATAGGAAGATTGATATGATAATCGCTATGCTGATTCGTTCATAATGACCTTTATCTTATTTACTTTAAATCGAGTACTCATTAACTGTCTTGGACTCTATGTCGATTTCCCCTGATTGTTTCGCTCTCCGTCTCCGAAGACGAGTTTCAGACACTCGTCCCGTACTCATTAGAGCACCTGCATCGATATGTCATTCACCACCTTGAAAACCTTGTGTGTACGCGTGTTGCATCAGAAATTATTAAGTAGGAGGATTTATAGTCTGCTTATTTGAAAGGATTGGGACGCCTCTTCATTTAAATAAATAAATTATAAATGAGTGGGCTTAATGGTATCCGATATGACACGAGTATGAACCTGAAATCGATAATCATCAGAATCCGTTAAAAGGGTCTAGAGACACAATCGTGTCTTACTACTCAGCAAAATCTTAAGGCCTCACTTGGAGCTACCTTATCTCATTCTTAAGTTATTACTTTTGCCATTGCAAGTCCTTGCAATCACGAACTGTCTGTGGAGCTAACAGACTGAGTGCAATATCCCATCACCATTTGTTATAGTATTGACGTTATGGTCGCTGCTGTTGGGTCCTGGAACGGTCCCGACTGATACTTTATCCAATAGGTAATGCAACTCCCTTTAACGAGATAAACACCTATCGATGAAACTGATAGTTAGACTATTCATTTCGGGCACTAGTAGGAAGACTTAGGTCGCGATACATCCTAGTACTGCCAAGTAAGTTGGGTACTTACATCCATAAGCCACGTTGATGTGAATCATGGAACCTTACAGATCGCAGAAACGAGACTCCGTCCTCGGATATTTAGAAACTTATACAAACGCGACTACACCTTCTTCTTGGGGTTTTCACCATAATGAGACTTTTCCTATAACGCGGTTTTACCAGCCATAAGATCTGTAATGATATATTTTGAGATACCCTTTTTGAGGGATTAAATATCCTGGTCAAACCTAGCCCAATTTTTTTTTTAGTACATTGAGAAGTGTCGAAACATTTAAAATTTTGCTGAATAAAGTATCAGCGTCTTGTTTAGAACTGGTTTATTAAATCTTAAATCTTTTCTTGGTCACACAAACGGTTAACACAAATTAAATCTCGGGACGAGATTTCTTTAAGGGGTAGGTACTGTAACATCCGAGAATTTTCGAAATTTTAAAAGACTATTTTAACCTTTGACTTTTTGAGTCTGACTTGACTTTTTGACTTTTAACCTCTTATTGCCTCATAAAAACAGTTAACGCGTAACCGGCAAAATTTTTGGAACATATTTTAAATAATAAATCATATTTATTATTTCATACCTCATGTACAAATTTATTTTACATTTATTTGACTTGAAAACGAGAAGATATAGGTTCTTCCTAAGTTGACTTATCAAAAACGAGTAGCTAAATCACGTTTTCATTACTCGGACTCTAAAGCAATTTGATGTAAAACGATATTTCGGACAACTTTTTAGTTTTGTGATAACGTGAATACTCACTTAAATCCCTTTATATTTCGGACAGGCAAAGACCGTTCGAAAATGAATAAACAGATATTTTATTAAATGTGATAAAAATATTCTGAAATATATCAAGCGAAACTCATTTTATCGAAAAATGATTGAAAACAATTGGCGCAAGTTTCGTGCGTTGAATCATTCTTAAAGCCGCACGAAAAGAGTCCCTAACCAAATATATATAAAAGTTTCCTAAAACTTTCACTATTTTTCCCTGTAAAGATATTTACAAAACAAACCTCACAAATATAACCGTTATTGACATTATTAATATTAAAGTTTTTATAAATATAAATTTATATGATTTAAAATTTCATTTACATCTCTAATATACACACACACTCAATATACACTCTCTCTTCCCCAATTATCCGGCCACCACCGCCGCCGGCCGCCGCCGGAAAACTTTTCCGGCGAGTTTTTCGGCGAACCACAAAACTGATCTCCACCACCGATCTACCCATCCCCACCATCACTCTCCCCACTCGCGCCTCCACCCCACCACCACCACCCAGCCGCCGCTAGTCCTCCGCACGACACCCCAAGGGCGTTGTTTTTTATATTTTACACGTGCGGGAAGTGCATCGGTTTTATATTTAAAAGGCACAAGGGGTCTTCGGTGATTATAACCCGAAAGGATGCGTTTGGTTTTATAAACAACCACCACAAGAGGTGCGTCGGGTTCGGGTCAGACCCGACAAGGGTGCGTTTGGTATATCAAAAACAGCCCGAGGGGCATGTTTGGTTTATAATAATGCACAAAGGGTGCGTTGGTTTTTCTGTCACCGAAAAGGGTGCGTCGAGTTTGGGTTCAAAACAGCCGCGGAGGGCGTGTTTGTTTCGGGTTCAAAACAGCCGCGGAGGGCGCGTTTGGTTGTGGGTTTATAACACCCGATGAGGGTGCATTTGTGTCGGGTTTTGGCTGCGGGACAGCCGAGGGTCGGGTTGGCTGTTGGGACAGCCGGGGGGACAAGGTTGTCGAGTTTGGTTTCGTGGGTTAACCATCTACAAGGGTGCGTCGGGTTGTGGGTTATTAAACGCCGAGGGTGCGTTTGGTTTTCAAATAGCCGGGGGGTATTTGGGTTCATAAAAGGGTGCGTTTGGTTTACCAACGCAGCGGGTGCGTTTGGTTTACCAACGCAACGGGTCCGTTTGGTTAATAAACAAATAGGGTGCGTTTGGTTGTTTGGGTTAGCTGTCAAACAGCCGGGACAGCCGGGGGTTTGTTTGGTTTGATAATCAGACACAAAAAGGGTGCGTTTTGTTTTGCACCATAAATATATTATTGTAATCAATTTATTTATCGATTAATATATACTGTGATGAAATCTATTAAAACTTGCGCGGTCTAGTATAATATGTCATAAATATTAAAACGGGACTGATATTAATATATAAGCGATATTAGATATATTTTAGACGAGAGTTGAACTAAAAACGAACTATGGCGCGTTTTGGAACAAATAATTAATAGCAGAAAACGGAACATGGGATTCGGGATTCGGGATTCGAGACTTTGATAAGTTAGACTTTGGTTTACAAAAGATAACAAATTATATTTTTACGGACGTTTTGATATAAAACGGGACTTTTAAATCCAAATAACGAAGAAACTGGAGTGTAATCGAAATATATACATTAGTAGAAAATAAGTTTAATTTTAATGTATATATTAAATCTTGCAGATTATAATTAAACTATTTGAGCAATTATCGAGTCCGATTCAGCCTACCGGCGAAACACGAAGTTTCTAATGACAGTTTTACTTTGTCGCGAGGCTTATCAGTTTTAAAACTAGATAAGCGGGATCAAAACTAAAAGGTCCATAGAAATTTTAATAATATTTAAATCATTAGCGAGTACGAATTTTGAATGATAAAATAAAGTTCGGTTAGATAAATTATTTCTTAATTTTTAAGATCATTGTTTGGTTATAAAAAACGGGAGTATAAAAATATAACTTTCTGTACATATTGAGATCAGTAGGATTGGACGAAAAATAGTATATAATACATATACTATACTAAGGATAAAGGTTTAAAGACCGCAAGTGGATTTCTCATCACAGTATATATTATGTAGATACATATAAAATATGTATGATTCGTGAAACGATGTACGCATTCGTTGATCGTAATATAATACGTGTATTATAATAGAGCGACATAATTATAGGGTCGTGGCCGAGATCGTTGCAGATTCGGTTGTGATTTATTTGGATTATTTGATCGTGGTCTTTGATCAAGGTGAGTTCATAACCTCGCTTTTCAATCTTTTGAATGTTTATAAACCCGCGAAGGGATACATGCTTGTCTACAAACTCTTATACTTACTCGTACCTATAACAATGTGAATTTTTTAAGATATTGTGAGTTATTATAGCTCCCTATGTTTTATCGTTTTATAACATATATATGTGGGTGAGAACATGCATGTTATGCAAATTCTCTACATGATTGATTACAAATTGGTGTTAACAACATTATTGCAGAGCTCGCATGAGATACATAAATTGACTTCCTTTTTTGGTCGACAATCATACTTTACAATTGAAATGATTACGGATCAGCTTAGGCTGAAATGAACTGTAACAACAAAAATACTGCCGCGGGTTTTTTCTTGAGGGGACACCGGTAACCAGGGAGTACAATATTTTTACTTACTGCCCATAGTGTTCATGGAGGGGACCAACGGTATCGGGAGTAATATTCTATAAATCACTGCTCGGGTGGTTCTTGAGGGGACACCTGTGAATGGGTACAAACAAACTACGTCACAGCGTCATGAACTGTAAATCACATGGAGTGTGAGCGCTGAATGTTAAGAAAAATATTAACCAGAGTGGATCCCTGTTCAGTGATTAGCTATCGCCGGAACGAACGTTATAGCATGTGACTGCCGGCGCATGTTAAGAAATAGATCTATTCGGATTGACAACCCCCGTTCGGGTGACCAAGCTATCACTGGGAACGAACGTTATAACAAGTCCGGATCACTTTGGGACTAACAGGGGCCCCCAACATAAACATACATAGAACATATATGGTTACATTAAATTGGTCATGGCATCTTATAAATCTTTGGATAAGTTTGTACATTGGGTGACATAAAATGTGTCGTGCATTCTTTATAAATCCTTGGGATAAGATTGGTACTTTTGGTGACATAAAATAGTCGTGCAATCTTTTTAAATCTTTGTGGATTTTTACATGAACTGTGATGATACAGTGTACAAATAAATTCATTATGAAACTTTACAAACAATATATAAACTATCTATGAACTCACCAACTTTAATGGTTGACACTTTAAGCAAGTGTTTCTCAATAATTAGATGCTTGGACAAATTGACGTGTCATTTGTGTCTTTACATTCAAGTTTAATCCATGGTGATTCAATTATTGGACAACTATTATTTTTTGATTCAAAAATCAACGAGATTGTTTTACAAACGACACATTTAGAGGTCGTTCTCTTGTATCTAGCGCTGTGTATTATGAAGTAGCACCCCATGTGGTATTCCGCTGCGTTGTATGATTTTTGCGGGTGTTACATTTTATGTTTTTGTATATTTATGAAAGCAGGTAAAATCATATATTAGAGAGAGTGGTTTAGTTTTAGCTAATTAAACTAAATAATGATCTAAACTAAAGGTGATAACAATGAGATAAAAGATTATGTCTATTTAATCATGTATTACCCCATAGATTGCTTCTCCTAATGTTGTTGCCTTGTCATACTTGTGATGATCTGTGTAACTATTTCCTAAAGCATGAACGAATTACACGAACTCGTCGTCTACTTAGTATGCCACTAGAGCAACGAACATGCAAGGTAGTATGAAGACTATTACACGGCCCCTAGGAGTTTACTAAGTGACAAGGATAATAAACACCTTTTCGGGAGGTCTTGGTTGATCAAAATAAACTAGATGGATCATTGTGTAGTTTTAGTGAGAGAAAGTAGAGAGAGGGGATGAACACAAAAAGATGAAAGATTAGATTAAGGAAAAAAGAAAAAATGAACATCCACCCCCTCATGGAGAGCCTGGAGTGGTTATTTATACAAAGAGCAAAAAGACTAACTATTCCTAGTTAACATAAAAGACCCCCTGCGTAACAAGCAGTTCCAAAACAAATCCAATTCACGTGTAAAGACACCAGATTCACTAAAAGTGAGTGCAACAATCTCCCTCCAAGATGGCGTCCACACGTGAATTGGTTTACAATGTTCCCTACAAGCAAAATATAAAGAAAAATGATAGAATGAAGAACCAGTATTCTTGAGAATACTTGACATCTACAGAATACTCCAGCTTATATTTCTTTCAGCTTGTAACGAACGAAAATTTGGGAGATGACATAGAAGATTTTATCTCTACCGAACCCGGATTTGATTTGGATTTTTGCACATAACTTCCTGACTGACTTCAAAACTTTCTTCATACACTTCAGGCCATCACGAATTTAACTGATAGCTGCATGTTCTTGAAGAAAGCTTCATATTCCTTTGCACTTCTGGTCATTTTCGACAGTATATCATAAAACTGCATCTCATTTGTCACCTTGAAGTACTCATATCTCGAATACTACGCTTTGATGTAATTATGCTCTGAACAACTTCTCTCCCACCCAAACAGACACCCCTAGGCCAGAAAAGCACATCAGAACACGATCATAAGTGAGGGTAAGAATATCACAACAACTGTCTCACTTAATGAATCATACCAGTCACGAATGTGAAATCAAGCCCAAGAACACATAATAACCCTTACCTGAAGTCGAACCCGATACCCCCAAGTACAGCAGAAAGAATCACAAATCATCTCATGCTGACATAATCCCCGCAATAATTTAAAAAGCCCGATCAAGAGAACAGTTTGAGTGCGTCCTTGATGTGAACATTTACGCCCACCAGGAAAGTGTAGAAATGAATTCTACACCAAAGACGAATAATTCCCGAGTGTACGCATTTTCCCTCTATGTAGCGAGATGGTACATCAAAACGGTAACAAAAAAAATCAACAAAGTACCGGATAACACATGTTAATCCCCCCAGGATAGATGACTAACTGAGGAATCATCCTACACATGTGGTAACATCATAATTCCAACTTGAACTGCATACTTTTAGCTTCAAAGCCCGTGATGCATAGCAATGCTCCTGTGAGAATATTCGGTACTCTCTTATAAATTCTCATCTTTGAACAACCATACTAAATCCTCTTATCTAATCGTAGGCTAATACAGATGACCAACTTATGGAGACAACCCAAAGAAACGCACCGAGAAATGAAGCGAAATCCACGACTTGTGACTTAATCTATGTACTATCCGCGTGATGAAGAACGTGCATGAGGCAATCTCTGAAGTACCATAAAGCTCACCCAAAAAGTATAAAAAAAATACAACCACCACTGAAAAACTCCTCAACTACGTGAGACACCTGAGTACTACAATGAAACTCCTTTAAGTCATATCTAGTAACCCTGAGTACTACAATTAACTCCCTTACATCGAGTATAGTCAAGTACAACAAGACTTCATCACAAACCGAATATGCCCCGAACAAGTCATCTTCGTTGACGAAAAACAAAGACTAAATAAGTACACTCCTCATGAAATACCTACTTCATCCCAATAAATAACATCGACAATAACTCCGTAGTCATTAAGATACATACTACCATTATGAATGAAGTTAATTTTGATAAGGAATCGTTTTAGTGTAATTATTGCTGTTTGTTTTTGTTGGTGAAAACAATTAACGTTTACGGATTTTACAATCTATGACTTAAACCGAAAAACGAATCGACATTTACGGGAAGAAACTAAATCAAGAAAAAACCGTTAGTGTGATTTGAATCGGAATCAGGCGGCAAAATTCCAAAAAAAAAACTGAAAACATCAATTTCACATAGAAAATCGAAGTTTTGGCCTTCGAAAAATCCTTGAACCAGCTAAAGCTGGATTACAGGCGTGAACCGTCTCGTTTTCACTCGATTTGAGAGAGTCACGGGCCTAAAACGTACTTACGGATCAAAAGTTTATGGCCGTTTTACTGAAACCGTTTTACTAAAAAAGGTTACGCAAGATTGCAAGAAAAAAATTTTTTTCGTTCCCAAAAAGATTTTCGCTCGTACGATTTCCACTCGATCGATCAGCTCGTTTCGAGACCGCTCGATCGAACACTCGTTCGAATCCACTCTTTCGAACAGCTCGTTCGAACCACTCGATTTCGAACGAGCTCGTTCGATCCACTCGTTCGAATTAGCTCGTTCGAACCACTCGTTCTATCCTACCTCGTTCGAACAACTCTGTCGAAATCAACTCGATCAGATCAACTCGATTCGATCATCTCGTTTCGAGTAACTCGTTCTATCATTGAAATTTTTCCGCTCGTTCGATCCTTTGAAAATTTCCGCTCGGATCTATCCCTTTAGTTCGATCTCCTAGTTCGTCTCCCCTATTCGATCACACCTTTCGATCACTCTAGTTTCGATCAATGAAGGGTTCGCTAAGTTTCGGTTCCAACAGACCAACACTAGTTCGGTTGTTGAAGGTGCTTGCTCGTTCGATCCAAACCTTGAATATACTCGATCGGTCTTCACACGATCGGTTCACGCAATACATCAAACACCTTGACTAGCACAATGAATCATTAAGCCGAATCATTAAGCACAATACGCCGAACCATTAAGCACAAAAAAAACGAAATCACAAACACAACACACTCGAATACAATACACCCCCGGTTAGCTCTGATACCAATTGACAAGGATAATAAACACCTTTTCGGGAGGTCTTGGTTGATCAAAATAAACTAGATGGATCATTGTGTAGTTTTAGTGAGAGAAAGTAGAGAGAGGGGATGAACACAAAAAGATGAAAGATTAGATTAAGGAAAAAAGAAAAATGAACATCCACCCCCTCATGGAGAGCCATGAGGGGTATTTATACAAAGAGAAAAAACTAACTATTCCTAGTTAACATAAAAGACCCCTGCGTAACACGCAGTGTCCAAAACTAATCCAATTCACGTGTAAGACGCCAGCTTCACTAAAAGTGAGGCTAACACTAAGTGCATGTAAAATACATTAAAAGTGGATCAACCATATTAGGGGGCAAGGTAGTATGAAGACGGTTACCCGATGGTATCCTTTCTACACAATCACGTTTCCCTAGACATATCAACAGCAATTATTGACAAAAAGCTGGTTTTCTAAAGCCTAACGTGCACATCCATCACAAGAGGCAACATCACTAAGATCTACATTCTAGGTTTCATACAATCATAAATAAACACAATAATAGGTTTAGCCAAGCATGTTAAAGATAAAGCAAGAACAATAGATCAAACAACATATAGACATATTGAATGATTAAGTAAACCTTATTTGAATAGAACATGATTTGGAAGAAGTACAATAGGGTTTTTAGGCCCAAAAGTCGTCTCCTAAAGCTGCTAAACGAACTAGGGTTCGTACCCTCTTTTTATTTTAAAGTTGCACACTCAAAACCCTAAATTCGGGTTTATATATATACGAAAATCGATGCGACGATGTCACGTTTTAATCGTGACGCCGTCGTAAGATGAATCTTCTAGATCTGTGTTTGAGTCGGTGCCCCCTGATGCCGTCATGAAGGATGTGACACCGTCACTTGATGAGTTATGACGGTGTCGTGTATAGCTGGTGACACCGTCTCTAGGCTCTGTGAGCACAAATCTTCAAGAGTCTTGGTGTTGGTTCGTAATCTCATTCGTTTATTCTCTAAATGAGCCCAAGTCACGTGTAATTCATCCAAATGTCTTCCAAATGAGAAATACCTGAAAAGGAACGATTAAGTACCTATTTTGGGCATAAACACACGATTTTGAGGGTTAAACGACCCCGAAAAAGTGTATAAAATGACACCTCATCAAATACCTCTACACTTAGGATTTGCTTGTCCTCAAGCAAATGGGTTTTTCTACCTTGACAATAACAATATGAGGGCTCATTTAACCTACTTTTAAAAAATATTCTACAACACAACCTTCTAGACCTCGTAATTAAAAGCATGGAAAGTATATACTAGCACCTCACACAAGTGCTTGGGATTCTCTCTTTCACTCGGGTGTATAATGAATTATAACATATAGGGGAAACAGAAAATCACACTAATTACCTGTCATAGCGTACAAATTACCATAGGCTTGGTAAATGATCAAACCTCCACCGCTAGGCGCAAGTATTAATCATTACTATCTAAGAGGTCTTTTAAAGGGTTATGGGGTGTAGGTGTAAGATAACATTAATGGAAACGAAAACGGATGGGATAGATTTAGGGAGTGACTTCTAGTTAAATTTAGGGTGAAAGGGTTAACTAGTTATTTATAAGAATACACGCTAATTTGGTTGCTAAGCCAAGAACTCGGACAAGATATACAAACTCTACAAAACTCTACACCAATCTCTTTTATTTTTATTTTCTTGACTCTATAATAAACATAAACATAAACATATGCTGCAAGAAATGCCGAGAACAATAGGAAATTTGAGAATCAACCACGGGATAACTGTGTGCAACAACTACCTTTTAAGAGACAGAATGTAGCAAGGTCTTACACTGCCAGAACCAATGAGAAAAAGGCTTATGCTGGGAACTTACCTTAATGCAACAAGTGTAAGTTGCACCATACCGGACCATGTACCATGAAGTGTTTGAATTGCAAAAAGGTTGGTCACAAGGTATAACAACCCATAATTTTCATAAATGTAAATATCCATCTATTAAGTTAGATGATGTACAATCTATCAGTTATATATG
>BQNB010030273.1:0-55020 GCA_026074375.1 Tanacetum coccineum
AAAACTAAAAGTTGTAGAGGACTCAAATATTTAACCATGCTTACTTGTTTGAGCTTCACCGGAGTTACGGTTTGTAAATGGCTCTCTCTCTCTCTCTCTCTCTAAACGGCTATTATCTCAAGACTTTTGTATAGTAACCTCTAAATATGTAAAACTAAAAGTTGTAGAGGACTCAAATATTTAACCATGCTTACTTGTTTGAGCTTCACCGGAGTTACGGTTTGTAAATGGCAACCATTTTACCGAGACTAATGTTGGCTGTCTAAAAATGACCATGTATAAACTAAATAAATACCCCAAGCTCCTCCATGACTCACCACCACCTTCATCACCATGACCTCACCTCCACATCACCATCACTCCATCACCTTACAAGCACCTCCATCACCACCTTGTAAGCTCCTTGTCGCCTACTTGTCCTTCTTGTGGCCAAAAACCCTCCAACACCCCCACACCTTGCAAATCTATACTTCTAGCTCACAATACTCATCTCTAGGCATCCTTAGTCATCTATATATAGATCTTGATCCCTTCTCTAAGTGTCCTTGGCCTCTAAGGTGTAAAACTTGGGCACTAAGGCTCCATGAGCCCTATAAATAGCCGAATACCCTTTTCCATTCAAATCACACCTCAAAAAATCATATACTCGTCAATGGAGTTCTAACTCAGATCAAGGAAGGTCAAGAGAAGTCCCTAAGCTCAAAATAGAAGCCAAGAAACAAGAAAAACGAAGCCTTAAAGTCGTTACTAGGCGTACGAACCTGAAAACCTCATTTCGACCCATTTCTAGCTCAAGTAAGCTAAGATCTTGTTCCATAAGCTTATAATCTGTATTAGAATGTTCATAATACTCTTAATATCAAATATGAACTTTTATTTGAAGCTTTGAATCCTCAAACCCATGTGTTTTTGATAAAAAAAACCCTTATTTTGGCTTATACTAATAAGCTATAACCTGTAAATATCATTTAGAATCTTAAAATAACCTTGCATGACTTTTTGAACTTGTTTTGCAAAAGTTTCCATGCATAGGGGTATATATCGTAACTTTCTGAAATTTATAACTAAAGGGGCTGAAAATGTTATTATACTAAAATTATAACTATAAGGACCTATTTTGTCAATTTTCAAATTTAAAGGTTTAAATTATATATTACTTTATATATAAAAGACTAAACTTGTAAAAGTTTATAAACCAATGGTATATATTGTAACTTATCATCGACTAGCATTTAAAGAAACTTATAATCTTATCGTATCACGATACTAGGGAATTTCATGTGAGGGGTTCCATTTGGGTATTTGTTTTGACGAGTTTGTTGGGTTTACGATTTAAAGTGTCATGGCTCCTCAAACAATATTGCGTGACCTCTGAATTATGATAGCCCGAACAGTGATACAATATTCCATAAATTAATCAAATCAAAGTAATACGTTAAACTTTATGAAGTTTTTAAACATAACCATCACACTAAGACTTGACATATTACCCTCAGGTTGCGTGACGAGGCCGTTACTTTCACTTGATATACTGAACTTCTCCGCCCTAGTAGATAACATCGTACTACCATACAGACGCATTTCTCTTGATATACTTTTGCCATCAATCAGATTTCCCCTATTAAGGTGAGTTCATAGCCTCACTTTTAAATCTCTTGAATGTTTTCATAAACCCGTAAGGGGGATACATGCTATAAACTATGAATACAAGTGTTTTCCAAGTGTATGTTATCTTGATATATTATTGCTTGTGATCTAAGTCCCTTTATGACAAAAGACCCCACTATCATGGACCATTATTCACTTGTGAGTGAACGCGAATATTGTGGATAGATCTATCAGGATTGATGAATCTGAATCCCGTTTGTATTAGCCGGATAGGTAACCAAACGCATTATATTTGAATCTCATAGGTATATGGCAATTACCTACACCGGGGGCCATTATCATTATATATATCATTATTGATATATACACAAGTCAGTTTGTGTGCCATGAGCTTAGACGCAATAATACACTATTGATACTGTTTTCTATAATAATTGTACTCATTGCAATTATCACTATTTTTGGGTGTATAACAACGTAACCCACTATCCATGATGACTTGTATTCACACTATTTATCATAAACCTATGAATTTCACTCAACCTTTGTGTTGACCTTTTTAGCATGTTTATCTCAGGTAATTGAGCAAACTATGGCACGGAGTGGCATGGACTGAAGATGGCTAAACTGTTATCATTCAACTTTATGTTTTCTTGTAGATTTTGGGACCTCTCTTTTGTAAAAACTCTGATGAATAAATGAATGATAACAACTTTTTCCAAAAACGTCTCTTTATGAGTCGTTTTCTATGATTATGACTGTTGTACTATGAAGTAATACCCCAGATTAGCTTCCGCTGCTATATGTATCAAAATGGGGGTGTTACAGATTGGTATCAGCGCCATGGTTATAGAGAACAAGGTTAAAACCTTAACTATAACTACTTTTCTTCTTCTAGCCAAGAAAGTCCTCCGTGCCACTGCATTTCCCGAATAGTATGTAAAGATACATAACTACTATACTATTATATAAATAACTTATGTTATTTACACTGGGTTGTTACACAGTTATGTCTTCATCCAACCACCCTATTATCGTCCCATCCGATTCGGGGGGGGGGGGGGGGGTGGGTGCGAAGATATTGAAGGATGCTTTTTCTCTACAAATTGTTCAGACTATTTCCCTGCCACACCGGAAACACTTCCTCCCGGACTCTTCAAATGATTAAACTAAGTATCATTTTGGCCACACTATCTTCTCACAAGTTGTCAAACTCGCGAGTTTACACGTAAGATCGTACGATCTTACGTGTCCACCTGATAAAATCGTGTAGGATCGGTGTAGGATCGCATCAGAGGTAGGATCGCAAGTAGGATCGTAAACTCGCGTGTAAGATCGTAGATCGATGTCGATCGAGTTGTTACACATACATGTTAACAAACTTATTGACTTACATACTTACTAGCCCATTACTTTTTAGCCAAAAAAGAACAATACGAGTTCGCTCAAAAATCTCTAAAAAGTATGACATTTTCATTTCCAGATTTTCTAATCAATAAACCTAATTATCTACTTTCCCCAAATTGAAATTACCTGAAGAAATTAGAGTTTTTCTTCCTCATGTATCAAGTTACCTTAAGAAGCAAAAAATATCTTACATGGTAATTGTTGTTTATTTTCTTTTACCTTTTCATAGTTCTTACGTAATTAACCTTAATTTAATTCAGATAGCTTAATGTAGTGATACTAGTAATACTTTGTTTTTTAAGACGTTATTACGCATGTTTATTAATTTTATTCCGCTAAATTGTGAATGTGACGATTAAAACTTGACTTTTTGTGTTTTACTTTTACTTTGGTATTTCAAATTTGAACTTTGATATTTTCAAAAGGATATTATATAAATTTATATTTGATGATGAGTAGAAATAAAAATACTTGTGTTTTTATCGGTTATCCGTTGCTTACATAACATGATAAATTGTGGGATATTACGATCTCGATCCGATCTTACGATCTCGATCTTGCAAAGACAAAAACGATCCCAGGTGAGATCGCGATCTTGACAGCCTTGCTTCTCACCTTTACATGATGATCTGTATATGAAAATCATGCAAGCATATGATGCTACTGATAATGAATTACATATTCCTCTACTTCAAGATCCTATTGCTCCACCAACTGTTGTGTCTCCATCTCTAGTGTTATCACACACCAATGTTTGTTCTCGAGATTATTTTCCTCGCCCGAGAAGATTTCACCACCCAAAGACATTGAGACTCCTGTTGAATCACCCATTCCAATATCTCCATCTTCATCAGTAGGATCTTCATCACCAGTTAAGTCAACTACACCACCACCACACTATTTTTTTGATAAATCTATCTTCGCAGAGTTAGATAACTCATTATGGATCATACCGCGACCACTAGGAAGTGAACCAGTCCCCGAGGAACCTAAAGAGTCAGATGCTTGTAAAAGTATTTATCTCTGGAAATAATCATTGAGAAATCCAAGTTTTGTCATCAAGGGTCTTCTGAACAAGATTCAAGAACTCAAAAACAACAAGGGAGAACCACCAGATTAGATCTGTGTCATTTATAGCTTTCTAGAATCCAACCACTAGATGTATGGTATAATGACACTAGTCAAATTTTGTTATGTAAATTATATAGAGCAAGTTAATTAACAAATGATGATTCCGTTATACATCGTTGTTTCATAAAACAATTTTGTATGTCCGAGATTGTACTATCCTATTATCCTGTAGTATGATGACTTTATAATCTTTATCTAAGATACTATGATTTCTTTTTTACCCATTTGATTTTCTCAAACCTTTAAACACTAAGCCTCTTATTGGATCACTCACTTCATTATCTCCATATCTATCTCTGGAAGTCTTAAATTCCCAAATTTACGTTGTATCCTACAATGTATTACCAAAGAATGATCACAAGTCTTTACATTATACCTTAACTTGTGATATGACTATATCATTTTATGGATTCTTATCATGTGTTGTCTTGATAGATGCCTCCCAAGAGAACATCAACATCTGCAGCACCAGCTATGACTCAGGCTGCCATCCGGCAACTAGTTGTTGATAGTGTTGCTGCTGCTCTGGAAGCACAAGCTGCTACCATGGAAAATACTGATAATCCCAATAGGAACATTGGACCAAGAGAAACTCCTGTAGCAAAAAGGGGAAACTATAAAGAGTTCATAAGCTGTCAACCTTTCTACTTCAATGGTACGGAAGGAGCTGTCGGACTCATTTGTTGGTTTGAACGGACTGAATCAGTGTTTTCTCGTAGCAACTGTGCCGAAGAAAACAAAGTAACATTTGCTACTGGTACTTTAACTGATGATGTCTTGTCTTGGTGGAATGCATATGCCCAACCTATTGGGACAGAACAAGCCAACATGATCACCTAGACCAAATTGAAAAGGCTCTTAACCAATAAATATTGCCCTTGAACTGAAGTCAAGAAGATGGAAGACAAATTTTACAACTTGGTTGTAAAAGGAAATGATCTCAAGACTTATATTAGAAGATTCCAGGAATTGGCAGTTTTATGCCCAAACATGGTGCCAAATTCTGAGAAACTCATGGAAGTCTTCATCGGGGGATTACCCAGAAGTATTGAAGGAAATGTTACTGCTTCGAAGCCTCAAACTTTGGAGGAAGCCATTACCATAACCCAGAGGTTGATGGAGCAGGTAGTAAAACACAATTATGCGCAAGAAGCCAATGATCATAAACGAAAGTTTGATGATAGAAGAAACACCACCGACAACAACAACTACCCCAAAAATCACAACAACAACAACTACCAAGATAACCGCAACAATAACAACCGTAACCATGAACACCATCAACAGAATAGAAGGCAAGAAACCTTCAGGACTTATGCTGCCACCAATGGGTATACTGGAAATCGACCTTTTTGTGAAAGGTGCACCCTGCATCACATAGGACCTTGCACTGTCAAGTGTCAGACTTGCAACAGGGTAGGTCATCTGACCAGGAACTGCAGAAACAAAAGACCAACCACTGGAAACAACCTACAACCAGTATCCGTAACTTGTAATGCCTGTGGAGAGAAAGGGCATTATGCAAATCAATGCTCAAAAGCAAACAACAGGGCCACAGGGGAGCCTACTTACTAAGAGACAAGATTGCTTTTGTTCACTTTAGGATTTCTACCCTAGAAACAACTCTCGAGGATATTCAAGTTCGCCACCAGTTATATATGAAGGATCTTCTGAAACCCACTTCATAAGTTTAAAAACCCCAAACACCAAGCTACTATCCTTGTCATTTATTACTTTTATCTAGAATCCTACCACGAGACACGTAGCATAAGTGTCAACACTTGTAAAGTTTTAATGATGTAAGATATGTAAGATAAAGTTATCCATGAAATAATAAAGTGGTAATTCCGTTACGCCTTGATGTCTGATGATATCAAAACTTGACATCGTTTGTCAATCCCATTAGTTCTATTATATTCAACTCTGAATAATCGCCTCCTACCTTTGAAACACTTATGCAACAACAAAGATCCTCGACTGATAATATGGGCATCTGTGCAATTAATGTCTCATTACTCTTCCCATCGCTTCTTATGATTTTGAAAAATCATATCATCTTCTACACATCACCATTTTGATATCATGTTTTATGCTTAGGTAGGATGATTTATAATCGTCTTATTGAAATGAATTAGGACGCTTCTTCATTTGAATAAGGAAATTATAAATTACCGAACTATGAATTTATAATTTCTCAGTTACAAGGATCGGGACGCCTCTTTTTGTAAGTGACAAATTATAAATGAGTAGGCTTAAGTATATGACAATCTGTGATCCGTTTGTACGAACAAATCCCTTACTTCATGAAATCATTGTCAATATTACCCTCATATGAATAAATCTCTGAACTTTTACACTCTATCATTCGACTAAATCTCGGGACGAGATTTCCTTTAAGGGAGGGAGACTATAACAACCCGCAATTTTCATCAATGTAATTATCCATCTATTAAATTAGATGCACTGTATTATCCATCTATTATATATACACCACCTTTATACAGGGAAATTTTTTGTTTTATCTCATTTTGCAACGTAACTTGCATCTCTAAAGTAAACGAGCTCACGCAACCTCTATCAATGCTATCTATATCTATGTTTACCTCATGTAAACATCCTAATATGTCAAGTCAATATCTTAATATCATTTTACCAAGTACATTATCCATTTAACGTACTTTTCAAAGCGTTATCTCAAAACAAGCATTAAACGTTAACGTTTACATCAAAACCCTAATTATATGTAATGTATACATATAAAATGAATGTGCAAGCCTTCAAGCATGTGTACAAGTGTACAATGCACCACATTTGAATAACTTTTCCCTCCAAAACAATGTACAACTCTTTTTAGCTCAATGTACAAGCCAATAAAGCATAAAATTCAAACTAGCTCATTTCCCTCCAAAATCTTAAGGATTTCGTACCACCTCTTTAGCACTAATTACGAGCACTCAATACACAATATTTAAACACTTTTCCCTCTCTAATCTCAGCTCCTACACTAACCCTAAAACTTTAATTCTAAACCCGAAAACCCTAGCAAACCCGTTACACCCTTAAACTAGTTCATAGTTTTCAGAAATCTGATCCGTTGATAAAACATAGGATCTGGGAAAAATCAATAGGCTTTGGGTATTAAGTGAAAATACTAGGTTTTAGCCCTATGTCTTGTGATCATTTTAGAGAACTATACCACGCACGACCTCGAATTAGGAGCATTAGTGTTCGCTCTTAAAATTTGGAGACACTATCTGTATGGCACAAAGTGTACTATGTTCACTGATCATAAAAGTCTTCAGCATATCCTTGATCAGAAAGAGTTGAACATGAGACAACGCCGTTGGTTAGAATTGCTCGCAGATTACGATTATGAGATTCGCTACCATCCTGGAAATGCAAATGTTGTAGCAGATGCCTTAAGCCAGAAAGAACAAATCAAACCACTCTGAGTCAGGGCATTAGTCATGACCCTTCACCCAAAATTACCATCATAAATCCTCGAAGCCCAAACCGAGGCGATCATGGAAGAGAACATCAAAGCTGAAAACCTACAAGGAATAGACAAAGCATTTGAAGTACGTCCTGATGGAACCTGGTGTATCAAGAATCAAAGTTGGTTACCACTCTTTGGTAATTTGAGAGACTTGATCTTGCATGAATCCCATAAATCGAAGTATTCCATTCACCCAGGTTCTAACAAGATGTATCAGGATCTAAAGAAACTCTATTGGTGGCCTAACATGAAGGCAATCATCGCTGAGTATGTTGGCAAGTGTTTAACATAATCTAGAGTTAAAGCAGAATGTCAAAAGCCATCTGGCTTACTGATACAACCAGAGATTCCTACATGGAAATGGGAAAGAATAACGATGGACTTTGTTACAAAACTACCCAAAACGTCAAACGGACATGACATAATTTGGGTCATTATAGATCGTCTTACCAAATCAGCACATTTCATCCCCACCAAAGCGACAAATAGTATGGAAACCCTTACAAGGTTGTATATAAAGGAGATAGTCTCACGGCATGGAGTGCCGATATCTATCGGCTTATCATCCCGAGACTGACGGACAAAGTGAAAGAACCATCCAAACACTCAAAGACATGCTTCGAGCCTATGTTATAGATTTTGGAAAAGGATAGGAGAGACACTTACCACTGGTAGAATTTTCCTACAATAACATTTTCCATGCCAGTATTAAGGCATCACCATTCGAGGCACTTTATGGTCGAAAGTGTCGATCACCTGTCTGCTGGGCCAAAGTTGGAGATGTCCAACTCACGGGACCAGAGATAATCCATGAAACCGCCAAAAAGATAGTACAAATCTGACAACACTTGCAAGCTGCAAGAGATCGGCAAAGGAGTTATGCCAATGTAAGGCGAAAGCCTTTGGAATTCCAAGTTAGAGATCGTGTTATGTTGAAAGTATCACCTCGAAAAGGTGTCATTCGATTCGGAAAGCGAGGAAAGCTTAACCCTCGATACATTGGACCATTTAAGATCCTTAAAAGGGTCGGCCTAGTGGCATATACACTTGAGCTTCCTGAAGAACTTAGTAATGTCCACAGTACTTTCCACGTTTCTAATTTAAAGAAATGCCTATCTAACGAATCCCTCGTCATTCCAATGAAAGAGCTTAGGCTCGATGACAAACTCAACTTTGTGGAAGAACCAATAGAAATCATGGATCGAGAAGTCAAGCAACTAAGACAAAGTCGTATTCTTATAGTCAAAGTAAGATGGAACTCTAAAAGAGGACCAGAATTTACGTGGAAACGCAAAGATCAAATTCGTGCCAAGTATCCACATCTATTTTCAAACATCACTCCATCATCCAACTAAATCTCGGGACAAGATTTCTTTTAAGGTTGGGAGACTATAACAACCCACAATTTTCATCAATGTAATTATCCATCTATTAAATTAGATGCAATTTTTATCAATGTTATATCTACTTATTAAATTAAGTACAACCATTTTCACGGGAATATTTTTACTTTACTTCACCTATTATGTAACGTAACTTACATAATCAAAAGTAAACGAGCTCACGCAACCTACCTATGCCAATTTCATCAACGTTTAAATCAAGTAAACGTTATAATATGTGAAGCAATATGATTTAAACTCCATTTTACCATACGTTATCTATTTAACGTACTTTTCATAACGTTATTATAAAACAAACTTTATATGTTAACGTTTATATCAAAACCCTAATTATATGTAATGTTTTTATTCAAACCAAAAGTACAAACAAATAAGGTATGTGTACAAGTTACAATGCATAATATTTGAATTATGTTTCCCTCCAAAACCCTAGTACAACTCATTTGAGCTCAATGTATAACCCGTTAAAGCACGAATTCAAATAAGCTTATTTTTCCTCCATTTCTTTAGAAATTTCATACCACCTCTTTAGCACTAAGTACAAGCAATCCAATGCATCATATTTAATCATATTTCCCTCCCTAATCCTAACCCTAACACGTCCTAAATCCAAAACCCTAATTGACCCAAAACACCTAAACTAGTTCAAACCTAGTTCGAACCAAGCATCCACCCTCACACCACCATGATCCACCACCTTGCTAGCCTCCTTGTCACTACCTAGAAGCCATCCTACCACTTCCATCACCTCCTTTCACCCTTTCACTCTAAGAAAACACCTTGTCACCACCATGGTAAACCGAACCACCTCTCCATACTAGCTCTCCCTAGTCACCTATCTATCCCTTGTCCACCACACCAAGTAAAATTGGCCACCAATCCAAGTAAACTTGGCCACTACTCCATTTCGAGCCCTATATATACTCGCACACATACATACTTTCCAATTCATCTCTAAAACTCAACACATACTCAAATCATGATCTAAACAAGTCCAAGGAAGATTAAGAAGAAAGTTTACAGCAAGTAGAAGCCAAGAAACAAGAAGAAAGAAGTCTCTTGATTCATTTCTAAAGTTTTCGAGTTGTTTTTGCTCATTTCGACCCATTTCACCCATTTCGTGTGCTAGTAAGTCCTATAACTCGTTCCATAAGCTCTTGTATCATTATAGATCATGTATAAGTTGTATTTAAGTTACTTGTATAAGTTCTTGAACCACAAACTCATTTGTTTGGTTTTCCTAAACCAAACCATGCTCTAAAACCCTAAAACCCTTCTTTTGAAACCCTAATAAGCTATAAGCTAAAATCTTATCTTAAAAGCTACTTTAATAAGCTAACCTATCATTTTTATAAGCATTAAAACAAACCTTATAAGCTCTAAGCTTTTGGATCCTAATTTTAAAGCCAAACGCACCCTAATTGGATTTTCGAGCTCATAAGCTCTTTTCACAAGCTATAAGCTTGTTAAAACTATAAAACCAAACTTATTTGAGCTTATTATGATAAGCTAAATGCTGCAAAACTAAATTGGATTTGAAAAATTCAAAGTATATGGTTTTTGGACTTGAATCGCAAAACATTTCATGCAAAGGGATATATATTGTAAATTTTGAAAATATTAAACTTTTGGGCCAAAAATGTAAATATCCTAAAGTTAAACTTCAGGGGTTTGTTTTGTCATACTTGAAAGTTAAAGGTTTAATGTTTTAAAAATATAATTAAAGGGTTAAATTGTAAATTAATATATACCAAGGGTATATATTGTCATTTTCGTATTCTCAAAGGTATAAAATGTAATATTTTTATATTAATTATAAAAATATATTTAAATATTATAAGACTCGATTTTATTAAAGCCCGACACATTTGTCGTTATCATTCGTCAATCGAAACACTATAAATCAATTATGTTATATATTTAACATAATTTATTATCCGCTAGCTTTTGAAGAAACTTAAAAAGATAAAATCTTATCATTTAAATATAACGTATCACGTTACTAGGGAATTTCATGTGAGGGGTTTCATTTGGGTAGATGTTTTGACGAGTTGCTAGATTTACGATTTAAAGTGTCCTAGCTCCTCAAACGTTTACTACATGACCTCTGGATTATGATAGCCCGAACAGTGATACGATGTTTTCACGAACTAATAAACCAAATGAATATTTACGTTAAACTTTATAAAATAAAGTTTGAAATATAAACACTCGAACTAAGACTTGACATATTACCCTAGGTTGCGTGACGAGGCTGTTTACTCTCATTTGAATTAAATTTCAAATCAATCAACTACCTTATCAAGGTGAGTTCATAGTCTCACCTTTACATGTTTTCCAAACTCCGTGGGGAGATACATGCTATAAACCATGAATACAAGTATTTTTCCAACTATATGCTATCCTGATATATTATTGCCTAAGTTTGCCTTCACTGCCAGTATTTCTTAATCATGAACCACTAGTCACTTGCGAGTGAACGTGAATATTATGGATAGATCTATTGAGGGTGACGACTCAGTGGTTGTACGTACATGGGGTACAACGCAGTATATTTGAGAACAATAGGTAACTTTGGCAAGTTACCTTTCCTTAAGGACAATTATTCCTTCAAGTCGTTAAATTGACTTCGGATGTTAATGTTTGGTTGCGTGAGCTTAGGGCAATAATACTGTTTTCCATGATAATTGTATTCGTTGCAATTATTACCACTTATGATGAATTGTATTCAACTATTACATTGTAAACACGGTGAATATCACTCAACCTTTGTGTTGATCCTTTTAGCATGTTTATCTCAAGTAATTGAGAAACTATGGCACGGAGTGACATTGGACTTGAGGACGTCATAACTTGTTATCATTCAACTTTTATGTTTTCAATGTATTTTGGGACCTCTTTTGTAAAACGCTGATATAATAATGAATGATAACTAAATTTTCCAAAACGTCTCTTTTGAGTCGTTTTCTATGATTATGACTGTTGATTCATGAAGTATACCCCAAATTAGCTTCCGCTGCTATATGTCAAATATGGGGGTGTTACATGTGTTACCGCTGATGAAGAGGGAATGTTAGAACTAATCGATTTCATCTACGACCAGGAAACACAAAAGACGCAAACAGCAGTAGCTCTCCCAGAGAAAGCAATCATTTGTCCGAAAAATGACATTGCAGATGTTATAAACACAAAGATTTTATCAACGATGAAAGGGGAAAGCCATGACTTATCTAAAGCTATGTGAAGCTATTCATAGGCAGGAGGACAAGCGAATAGAACTGCTTTTTTCCGATGGTAAATACTTAAACAACATGAAATTCCTCTTAATTTTTGCAACACGGGCTATAACTAAAAGTTGGATCACCAATCATGCTACTGCGAAATGTCAAACTGTCAGGAGGTTTATGTAACGATATAAGAATGATTTTAAGATCATTCATACGTAGAATTCCCCTAACGCACAAAGATTCTAACCTTCCATTTACTTTCAAATGAAAATAATTCCCCCTAAATCTTTGTTACGCAATGACTATAAACAAAAGCTAAGGATAGTCTCTCTCAAAGATTGGTATCTATTTACTAGACCTGATTTTCATCCAAGTTCAGTTATACATAGCTTTGTCCAGAGCAACTTCACTCATGGTTTATCTCTTAAACAACAAAATAACCATTCACCACACACTACAAAAACCACCTGATTATCTAGAAGACTAACTTATATGACATTTCAAAAGATACTATACAACATCTCCAATGATATTACAACGCATTGCTAAACAATTTTGATACTACACAGTAGATATTACAAAAAATATTTTACACACGTAGATTCTAACATTCTTAATAACATATTCATCTCTTGCTTGCGAAAACAGTTAGTAGAATACTTACGTTAACCACGATATTAGTTTCCTGCAAAAATAATCAATAGAATGCTTACATAGTTTACCATATTCGTAGAATCTATGTATTTTCCATGGATGTAGGTAATGCAATCTCAAATCCAAACCTTTATAAATGCCATTGTAACTTATATGTATTAGCTAAATGATTCATTTTTTTATTCAGGTGTTGAATGAAAATGTCAGAAAACACCATTGCTACCTTAAGACCCGGATAGCGAAAGCGCATACTGGAAGTAAAAGTCTACTATAAGTGGATCCCTAAAAAAGGGATTGTTCCTGTCATGAGGAGAGAGATTTAGATTTCTATTGCATTTCTATTAGATAGGCGAGTAAAAAGAATTAATTTTCCAACTGAATATTCATTCAAAAAAGTAAAGTACCAAACATAACTTGTTATTGTTCACAAAATAACGCTATCCATGAAAATATGGATGTCAACAAAACATAGTACTTCAATCTACTGCTTAAATTTGGGACAACGTATAGAATCTCAAAGTTCATTTGTGAATCCACAAACCCGTACCATCAAACTATAGAAAACAAAACAAGTCTCAAATTTAGAAAATCACAACATTTGACATTCTCTTAGGACAAGAAGTAGAGTTCCCAGACCATCACTTTGATTTATATCGTACAACCAGCTACCATCAAGGATCCCTTACCAAGATGAAAAATCAAGAATGATTTACCCCCACACTAACAGGTGACATGTAGTTAGCATAATTCATTCCATCCTAATAGATAATGTGCAACTACTCTTGATTTTCGAAACAAATATATCAGCTAACAAAAACCATTTATGACCAACAAACTACTTGGGCAGCAAAAGATCCATTGGCGATCTATCTAACATCAGGGACGTCAACCAAAGTCAAAGTTACCATAGGAAGACAGACATCAAAAACCTAGAGTAAGTGATGCTATCTGCACAATAAATCACTGATTTCAATACCACTTAGATATGCGATTGTTTTCCATAGTGGAAACATTGTTGAGTTCACGATGTGGGACAATTTGGCTAAGAAATTCGACAAAGACGCAATAGAAAAGCTAGCACAACCAGTAATGATTGTTGTTAGTGATGCGTATTAATCGTTTAAATTATTTTGACAAGTTTTAAATTTATAAAACTCGATTACCTATGGTCTACAATGCACTAAGGGGTAGAGAACCCGATCTTGTATAGTGCAGGATTGGTAAATCCGAGGTCGTCCCAAGAGCAGTTTATTTGTGAAGTAAAACAATTTTTAATGTTTTTAGACTAAAGACTTTGCTAAGAAAAGTATTATAAAGTAATAAGAAAGTAATTACTGATTTGAAGGAATACTATCCTTGTAATAATCATGTGGATTCCTACTCTAAGGTGCAATGTTACCAATGTAGTTTCTTGAGGTTTCACTAGGATTGAAAACGCATCCTTGCCTAGCCTATGATTCCTAAGTGGAATAAACCCGCGATGGGAATTTATCTGTTCTTAGTTCACAGTGATTAGTTCCTTTGAATAGTATGCCAAATATGTCTAAGGTGAAAATCAAGACTTAGTTGTGTGACACGCCTAATGTCATGGCTAGATCCCATAATAAAAGCTCACTCCCTTTGGGAGTGAGGGCCTAAATCACACCTTATTCAAAAAGGGGCATTTGTCAATAATTATAAAGATCTTTTCCTGGTTTTAAGACTAAGGGAACGCCTAATGGGCATAGGCAAAACAACCAACAAAGATTGGTAATCCGTAATCAATAGAGGTCACTAAGGGTCGGTGATTACCTTACTACAAAGTACTATCACAACCTTAACTTATAGACCAAACTAGGAATCAGTAAAATATTAAACAAGTTATTCAGGAAACCAAATTGATAACAAAAAGAGTAGAGAACCCAACGAGATTAAAAAAAGTATAGTAAAATAATTGATTAAAACATGTTTGGTTTCAGTACAATGAGATGAACAAGCATGGGTAACATGTCCATAACATCTGGATGACGAAACCTAATCATATAACGAATCAACTAGCTTCTTCTTCATCATGTGTTGTTTCCAGCTTTAAGTGGTGAAGAATGGGTTCTCCAAATCCTAGTTAGGGCTCTGAGAATGAAGAGATGCCTTAATGAACAAAATTCTTTGAATATATATAGTATTTGTGATAACTATAGCGCAGTTATAAGTGGCCAAGTACGTCTGCTGATTAGGACTTTCCATCTGTAGGCAAAAGGTAACTACGACGTAGTTAAAGTGGCCAACTACGCCATATTTATGACTAGACTTTACTTCTTAGGAATTCTTGATAACTACAGCGTAGTTGTTAGGGGGCAACTGCGCCGTAGTTGTTTCTAAGCTTGTTTGGGTATTCTTGTGAACTACGGCGTAGTTCAATGTGACAACTTAGCCCATTTGTTAATTGTTGGAATTATTCATTTCCTGACTTAGATACGTTAGTGATAATACTAGTAGATAGTTATATTGTACTGACAGACTATGGGGTAAGTACTGATCAGTTAGTTAGTACCGTTAGTAGAAAATAGTTAGTACCGTTTAAAAGATATGTATGAGATATTATAGGAAAAGATATGTATTATCTTTTATTCATTTTGTAAGCCTGTTAGGGTTTATCCTTGGTCTATAAAAGTAACCCTCATGGCATAGTTAGAGATATCAGTTCAATATACATCTCATACAATCATATCTCATAGTTAGTAATCTGTAATCACTTTAACAGATTAATAGAAATCAAAGTTTAGTTTATTCATTGTTCTTCTTAATACTATTGTGTAGATTTCGCATATACAATTAGTATTCATAGTCAGTGTTTTTGTATAGTCAATTTGTATTTATACAAGTTGGCTATCACCCTTAGTAGGCTGCAAAGATCTATTCAGTTTGGGACTCACAAGTGGTATCAAGCCTGTAAGAAACTCTGAGTAAGAAGAACAAAAACCAGTTATAAATCTCTATCTTACATAACTAATCATGTCTGGTTCACAAGATGAAATTCCACCACCACCACCACCACCACCATCATCATCACAAACACCATTACAAACTCCTCATACTGTATCAACCATCAAACTTCCTATTCTCAAAAAGGGAGAATACAATATATGGGCCATGAAAATGGAACATTATTTGGCCCATACAGACTATCTAATCTGGGAAGTTATATAAAATGGGAATGGTCTTGTATCAATCACCACAGATACACAAGGTCAAATCAAGGTTCTGCCTCCAAGGACTGCAGAAGAGATCCTAGCCAGAGAAAGAGAAAGAAAAGCTAGGACCACTTTGCTTATGGATTTACCAGAAGATCATCTTGCTAAATTTCATAAGATAACTGATGCAAAAGAGATGTAGGATGCCATCAAATCCAGATTTGGTGGAAATGACGAATCAAAGAAGATGCAGAAGTATATTCTAAAGCAATAGTTTGAAGGTTTCTCTGTATCAAACTCAGAAGGACTGCATAAAGGGTATGACAGGTTTCAAAGTCTTCTGAATTAATTAGAGATTCATGGGGCAGGTGTAGCCACTGAGGATGCTAATTAGAAATTCCTTAGATCTCTACCTTCTGCCTGGTCTCAAGTTTCCTTAATCATGAGGACCAAGCCAGGAGTAGACAGTCTCAGCTTTGATGATCTGTATAATAATTTAAGAGTCTTTGAGAATGATGTAAAAGGCTCTACTGCATCATCCTTTAGCACGCAAAATGTGGCATTTATCTCTGAGAACACTAGCAGTACTAATGATGTTAGTACTGCTTATAGTGTTTTTAATACTTCTGGTCAAAACTCATAGTATGAACAAACTTCATCATACTCCTTACTTGCAAATCAATCTAGTTGCCCTCAATTGAATCATGAGGACTTGGAACAACTTGATGAATTTGACTTAGAAGTGAATTGGGACTTGAAATGGAGGTGCTATGATTTCGATGACGAATGAAAAAGTTTACAAAAAGATGGTAGAAAGCTACAATTTGATGCAAATGAACCAGTTGGTTTTGATAAAACCAAAGTCGAGTGCTATAATTGCCACAAGACATGCCATTTTGCTAGAGAGTGTAGAACCAAGGGAAATCAAGATAGTAGGAGGAGAGATGCTTGGAACTCTGGCAATAAGGATGGGAGAAGATCTGGTAAGCAGGAAGACTCTAAAGCATTGGTGACCATTGATGGAGAAGGTGTAGATTGGACCAGTCACTCAGAAGAAGAAGAAGAAGATTATGCTTTGATGGCTTGCAACAGCTCAGGCTCAGACACAGAGGTAACTTCCTGTTCAAATGAATGTAAAGAGTCTTATGCTAAACTTAAAAAACTCTATGATGCATAGAGAGAAAAACTTAGTGATGCAAGCATAGAAATAAAGGTATACTCAAGGTCTAAAGAAAGTTGAAGCACAATTAGTTGCTCATCAACAAGGTCAACTTTGGTATGAAGAAAAGATAAGGTTTATGAAAATAGACTTAGATGATAAAACAGATGTCCTAACATACCATAAGAAACTATTGGCAGAAGCTCAAAAAGAAAAAGAAGATTTAAAAGCTAAAGTAGAAAAATGGCACAACTCTTCTAAAAATCTTGGTAAACTGCTAAATACCCAAATGAGTGCTAATGATAAATTTGGGCTTGGGTATGGGGATCACAGATATGATGACATTTTGAGTTATGAAAATGAAGTTTTACAAAGTGTATTTATGAATAAGGAAAGTGAGTTGGAAAAACAACCTTTGTATGATAGGTTTGTTACAGCAGGAGGAATGCATGCTGTACCCCCACCCATGACAGGGAATTACATGCCATCTGGACCTGATGTAGAAATAGATTACTCTCAATTTACATATGGTCCAAATCAGTCTCAACCTAGTGAATCTGAAACCCAAACCAGTGACTTTGATACTTGTGAATCAGATTGTAGTGTTGAAACACATGAATCTTTGTCTGAACCAACTGTAAATGAACACAAAGTAGTAAATCAAACTAAGATTTGGTCTGATGCTCCTATCATTGAGGAATATGAATCAGATAGTGAAGATGAACATGTGTCTCAACCTACAAAAGAACAGGAACAACCTAGTTTTGCTAGTACTAATAAGCAAGTAAAAACTCCTAGGGAAACTGTTAAGAATCAATTCACACATAGTAAAAATCCTACAGTTGACAAGAAAGGGTTGGGATATGGGTTTACTGCAAGAGCATGTTTTGTATGTGGTAGTCTTAGTCATCTAATTAGAGATTGTGATTTCCATGAAAAGAGGATGGCTAAACAAGCTGAGTTAAACAATAACATGAAGATGAAGTCTAGTCAAAGGGAGATTAGACCAATTTGGAACAATGTGCAAAGAGTGAATCATAAAAACCAATTTGTTCCTACAGCAGTACTAACTAGAACTGGCAAAATTCTAGTTAATACTGCTAGGCATGATTTTAACAGACAGGCAGTACCAACTAATGCTGCTATGAAAGTTAATACTGTTAAGCCTATTGTGAATAGAGTTAGACCAGCAAATGTTTTTTATAAAACTCATTCACCATTTTCAAGGTCTTTTATTAACACAACAGCACTTAGAACAAAGTTTTCATATCAAAAGGTTAATACTGCTGAGGTAAATGCAGTTAGTGCTGTTGGGGGTAAAAGGGAAACTGCTGTTAAGCCCTTAGCAGGTTGTAATTGGAGACAAAAAGGACATTACTGGCAAAATATCTCCAAATACAATAGTGGATCAAGTCTTAGAAATAGTTTAACTTTCAAAGATCCACTAGGCAGACTCAAGCCTAAACAGGCTTGGGTCCCTAAGAGAATCTAATCTCTTTTATTTGATGTGCAGGATTATCCACACAGAGCTTTAAAGCACAAAGGGATTGTTGATAGTGGATGTTCCAGACACATGACTGGAAACAAGGCCTACCTTGCTGAATATCAAGACTTTAATGGTGGCCCTGTTGCTTTTGGAGGAAGTAAAGGGTACATAACTGGTAAAGGTAAAATAAAAACAGGAAAGTTAGATTTTGAGGATGTGTGCTTTGTGAAAGAACTTCAGCATTTTAATCTCTTTTCTGTGTCACAGATATGTGACAAGAAGAACAAAGTTCTTTTCACTGACTCTGAATGTCTTGTTTTGTCTCCTGAATTTAAGTTACCTGATGAAAATCAAGTATTACTTAGAATCCCTAGACAAAACAATATGTACAGTTTCAATTTAGAGAACATTGTTCCTTCAGGAGGTTTAGCTTGTTTAATTGCAAAGGCCACAATTGATGAATCTAACAAATGGCATAGGAGGTTGGGTCATGTTAACTTTAAAAACTTAAACAAACTTGTGAAGGGAAACCTTGTAAGAGGTTTACCTTCAAAGATTTTTCAAAATGACCACACTTGTGTTGCTTGTCAGAAAGGAAAGCAACACAAGGCCTCCTGTAAGGCCAAATCAGTGAGCTCTATTAGTCACTCCTTACAGCTTCTTCATATGGATTTGTTTGGACCTACATCTGTAAGGAGCTTAAACCATAAGACTTATTGCCTGGTTATCACTGATGATTTTAGCAGGTTTAGTTGGGTGTTCTTCTTAAGAACTAAGGATGAAACTAGTGGAATCCTTAAGGACTTTATAAGACAAATAGAGAACCAATTAAATCAAAAGGTTAAAACAATTAGATGTGATAATGGTACAGAATTTAAGAACATGGATTTTATTGAATTCTGTGGGTCAAAAGGGATCAAGAGAATACATAATGCATGACTCACAGCAAAAATGGAGTTGCTGAAAGAAAGAACAGGACCCTTATTGAGACTAATTGGCCTTATGCTAGCAGATTCATTTTTACCTAACACTTTTTGGGTTGAAGCAGTTAGTACTGCTTGTTATGTTCTTCTTTATAGGGGATTAGTGACCATAAGCCTTCATAGTTAGATACCTTAGAACTTGTAACTAGTAAAATACCAATCATAAGCTACATAAGACCTTTTGGGTGCCATGTGACCATCTTGAATACCATTGACCACCTAGGCAAGTTTGATGGGAAATCAGATGAAGGGTTTTTAGTTGGGTATTCTCTACAAAGCAAGGCTTTTTAGAGGTATTCTCAATTTTAGAAACAAAGAGTGTTGAAGAAAACCTGTATATAACGTTTTAGAGAATAAACCAAATGTTGCAGGGAAAGGACCAACTTGGCTATTTGATCTTGATTATTTAACTGATTCTATGAATTATCAACCTGTAGATCAGAGAATCAAGCTAACACAACTATGCAGGTCCACAAGATGCTAGAATCATAATTGCAGGTACAGAAAGACATTATATGATACAGGGGATTCTGGTAAAAAAGGAAGATGAAATCTGCTCAAAACTACTTTGTACTGCAATATGGTCTTCTTATTCCTCAACTGTCAAGAGGTCAATAGCAAAGGATGCAGGTGATGCACCTAACAAACATCCTGATTTAAAGACAAATCAGAAGCCAGTAGATAAGGAGGATCACGTCTTTTTAGATGAACTTGAAAGACTTAAGAGGCAAGAAAGGATTGCTAATGATGCAGCTGAGCTCTCAGGAAGGAGGTTTGCTCAACTCAAACTGAGGATTTGCTTATAAAGCAAGTGTTGCTAAAATCCTGCAGTTCTAAATGTTTATACTGCTAGCAACCAGTTAGTACCGCCAGTCCTGATAGTGATCTAACCAATCCTGACCAAGATGATTCAGAAATACCAGCACTTGAGGAAATTTATAAAACTCCTACTGATGGTATTTTTACCAATTCATCTTATGATGATGAGGGTGCAGTGGCTGACTTCACAAATTTAGAAACTGTTGTGAATGTCAGTCCTATTCCCACATCAAGGATGAACTCTATTCATCCTTCAACTTTAATTCTTGGAGATAATAATCGCGTTCAAACAAGAAGTAAAGTGACTAAAAGTTCTGGAGCCCATGCTTTTGTAAGTTATGTTCAAAAGCAAAGGAGAAATAATCATAAGGACTTCCAGCATTGTTTATTTGCTTGTTTCTTGTCTCAAAATGAACCCAAGAAGATCTCTGAAGCACTTGAAGATGAAAGTTGGGTTGATGCTATGCAGGAAAAATTACTGAAGTTCAAGATTCAGAAAGTTTCTTGTAGATTTGCCTTATAGGAAGAAGGCAATTGGAACAAAATGGGTTTATAGAAATAAGAAGGATGAGAGAGGAGTTGTGGTCAGAAATAAAGCAAGGTTAGTTGCTCAGGGACATAGGCAAGAGGAAGGGATAGATTATGATGAGGTTTTTGCTCCTGTGGCCAGGATTGAAGCCATTAGGATCTTTTTAGCCTTTGCCTCTTACATGGGCTTTATAGTCTATCAAATGGATGTGAAAAGTGCCTTCCTTTATGGAAAATTGATGAAGAGGTCTATGTGTCTCAACCACCAGGTTTTATAGTCTCTAAGTATCCTCTGAAGGACTTGACAAGGTAGTGAAAGCACTCTATGGTTTACCCAAGCTCCCAGAGCCTGGTATGCTACTTTATCTACTTTCTTGTTCTGAAGAATGGATACAAAGAGGAAAAACTATTGACCAAAAAACTATTTTTATTATAAAGACCTAAACATGATATCATATAGTATAGTTTTATGTGGATTGATATCAGTTTTGGTCTACCAAAGAATATTCTTGGTGTGATGAGTTTGAGGCATTAATGAAGAGTAGATTTCAGATGAGTTCTATGGGAGAACTCACTTTCTTTCTTAGATTACTAAGTCAAGCAGAAACGAAGTTGGTATTCTTTATAAGTCGGAAAGTTATGTTGCATTAAAATCTCTAAAGAAGATTGATTTTTTTCAATGTTAAGATGCTAGTACACAATTATGGGGGGGGACCAAGAGCCTGTAGTCAGGATGAAAAAAGCCCGTGATGTGGACTGTCCATCTTTATAGATTCCATGATTGGTTCTTTAATGACTTGGACTGCTTCTAGCGCTGGATATTATGTTTTGCTGTCTATGCTTGTTCACAGGTTTCATGTCACTCCCAAAGACCTTATTTTAGTGTGTTATGAGAATCTTTAGGTATCTAAAGGGCAAACCCAAACTGGGCCTTTGGTATCCTAGAGTGTCATCATTTGACCTGGAAGCCTACTTAGATAGTGATTATGTTGGAGCAAATCTTGACAGGAATTCCACAACAGGAGGTTGTCAATTTCTTGGAGGAGGAACTTATTTTTCTTGGCAATGCAAAAGCAGACCAATTATGGTACTTTACACTACACGAGGCTGAATATGTTGTTTTTACTGCAAATTGTTAGTTGGAATTGTTTTGTGGATTGTCAAAATCAAATGTTAGGACTCTGGGTTTAATTTATGAACACATAGATACTACATTGATTATTGAAAGCAAAATATCGCATTGTCTAGAATACAGTATATCACTCCATAAAACAAAGCATATAGCCAACTAGCATTCACCTTCAATAGGGATGGTTATGAGAAGAAAACTTATACAGGTGCTTATAATCCACAACTGATGATATTGTAGCGGATCTTCTATTCAAAGGCATTTGATGTTTGTTTGGTTCTAGGTTTGGTTGTTACTATTGGGATGATTTAATCCTATGCTGCTTTAGTTAAGAGGAGGACAATTTGGATTTGTTGTTTAGTTGGGGTATTAAAGTGTTTAGTGTGCAGATGTCATGTTTTAGCATCGGTGACGATTTTTATGAAGGTCATTGGGTTTTCTATGTGCCTGGGGTATGAGATATAGTCGGTATTGATGTGTGTTTATTGCTATATCTTGTTAGTTTTTGATTTGGAAAAACATAGTTTGTCAGACAGTATACTGCATCTGTTTGTATGCGGTGGGCATTGGTAGTTACAGTTATTGTGAACGTTGTTGGTAAAAGACGGCGAATTGGCGTTCTTTTGATGGTCTATGGATTTCGGGGGCATGGGCGGTGTGGGGGGCGTTTCACGATGAGCTTTACACTGAGCATATGGCTCTGGGACACAAACGTGTCGGGTTGCACTAGCTCACCTTTTGGGAGGAATGGTATTGCTCAGTTGGGAGATGGCGACTTGTAGGCTCACAGCGAATGCGCGATGGAACAAAATACGGGAATAAACGGAAAAGAAAAAAATGCAAAAAAATAAAAACAATCTTTTTTTGGGGCTATATGTTCGGGGAAGGGGATATAAAAAACATAAAAGAGGAGGAAGGAACTAATGATATGAGGAGCTATATAGTTGAATTAAGACTAGAGCTAAACACGAACACCTGCCTGAATGCACAGGGCATAAGTTTTCGCGAGAGTAAGCTCGAAAAATCGATTGGTGAAGTGAGGAATGCACCTATAATCCTACACCCCCTTACATCCCGCCCCCACCCCATCCCCTCATCCGAGTACCTCCTCGATCTCTCTCGTTCCGCGCTCGACGCTCTCCCTCACACCCTTTCCCCTCTCTCTCAAACCGACGATAACTTATTTATTCACCATGGATGTTTTGAATCTTGCCCTAAGCATAATATGGTTTGGTATTAGAGAAGGTCTGAAGGAAAATGCAGAGTTTCATGAAGTTTTGATTTTATTGCGCGCAAAGTCCATATATCATGCTTTACTGTAGCTCCCGTAGTCTCTACTTACATTTCTGTGTTAATACAAGTTTGGATGATTGCTTAAAATCCAAAATAATCAAACAATGTAAGGTACATTTTGCCAAAGTATGGCAAGCTCGTGGTCTATCGATGATGCGCATCAATAAGAAGTGACCTTTCTTTTTGTTGATCTATGAGGTGGGATAGATTCTCTACCTAATCAGGCTATATTGGTTGCTACTACGCTCATGGGTTTATGAGGGGGTTTTATACAGTGTTAAACATTTAATAAAGCTTTGTTTTCACCCATTGAGGTTTTCTATTTCATAAAGAATCATTGTATTAGTCTCATAAAGACTCTTGGATCAAATCCCTCTAACATTGCCATCTGATGTCATTTACTGTAAAATCTAATCAGAAATATTAATTTTTATAAATTAATTTTAGTTGGTATGTCTTAGACATTTAGAGATGACAAGAAGGGAAATAAAATAAGTTTTTTTTTGTATTTTTATACTGTATTCAACGTTTTTTCATTCTTTTTGAATAAATCAGCGAGTGAATGTACCAGTACATTTAGATATGTTCCTATTATATGATTTGACAAGTAAAGTTTTCTCCTATATGGTTAAATAAAGGGTAAACATTTTTCGGGAAGAGTCACACCGTTTATTTGCTTCTATGTGGTACATCATCTAAGGATGAGGTGTACTCAGAAAGTCCATCTGAACCGTCAACCTTACACCACTCTCCTCCTCACCAAGTGAAGCTATTGTTGAGCCTCAGATCTGACCCTTCACTAGACACTTCACCTACCTCCAAATATTTGATTCTATTCAAAAGGTTTTTGGTGGGTATCAAGGGGTTAGTCTCCAGTATAGATCCCTTTCTGGGACTGAGGGGGTGTCATAGAACTCCAGTGTCTTATGATCTTTGTATCTATTTGTGTAACAGAACAGGTTACAGATCAAGCTAAGGAGATTAAAAACTTGAAGGCACAGATCAAGAAGCTCAAGGAGCAAGCCAAACCTGTTATTACACACCACAGAGCTTGGATGAAAAGTGTCTCTTTGAAGCAAAGGTTGGCAGGCAAGAAATCCTTGAAGTCAAACTGGATGCAAAAGGAGTCTGTATCCAAACAGGGGAGGAAGTCTACCAAAGCTGAACCTTTAGTCCATAAAGATCCGTTGTTTGAAGAGCTTGATGATGATGAAATTGATAAAATAGACACTAAGGATGCTCAAGATGTGGGGAGGTCAAGAGATGTAGTGAATAAAGAGAAGGAGAATGCTGATGCTGAAGTTAGTAACTGAAGATGTACTTAGTTACTGCTTCGAACAAAAGGTTAGTACTAGACAATGAAAAAAGTTAGTCATGGACAGACCCAAAGTTAGTACTGAGGATCCTAAGTTAGTACACGACAAGGAAAAAGATAGGTACTGATAGGACAGATGAGGATTGATGCTCAAAACAAAGGAAGAAAGGGGCTTACTCAAAACTTACTCAAACAACTACTTCTACAATGTTTGGAGATGATGAAACAATTGCTCAGGTTCTTCTCAACATGAGCCAAGCCAAAGCAGTTTCAAGAGAAAAGGAGAAAGGAGTAGAGTTTTAAGGCTGTTAAAGAGTCTAAGGAGGGACCTAGGCCTAATTCAACTAGATCATTTGACATTAAAGCCTCTTCTAAAGATTAATCCAAAAGATAAAGGGAAGAAGAAAATTGAAGAGGAAGATGAGGTCTGGAACCTAAATGATGAGGGTATTCTGAAGCTAAAAAGGAGTTTTAAGCAGACTTTGTTAGTGATGAAGAGAGGGCTAGAAAGTTGCAAGAGGGATGGGGAACAGGAAGTTGAAAGGAACGATAGCTGAGGGAAGAAGTACAAATGATGCTCTCATAAGCAATTATGACTGGATATAAAGGCTAGATATTGATGCTGATAGCTTCTAGCTGAAAAGGCTTTTCAGAAGAAGAAGAGAGCAATCACAAGTAGAAAATAGAAAAGAGCAAAATTCCTTCATGGAACAATTGCTGCTAAAGAAGATTTCTTGCTAAACATAAGATTAGAAGATATTGGAATAAACCACCTCCCATGAATCTATTAAGAAATCAAATGATGGAAACTACTTGATGCATGTAGTTAATTCAGCACTTCTCATTTGAAAACCAGGAAGTTTGAGGATATATACTAGCTTGAGTATTGATATAAAATAATAGGTCTGATGATGATTTCATTGCATTTGGGTTACTGAAGATGAAGAATGATTATGAGTTGAAGAAAAAAGGAATTGTTTATTCAACGAATGATAGTATCAAGGAGGAGAGTAAGAAGTAGAATGTACTAAGAAGGAGATAAAAAGTGGCAATATCAAAATGATTGCAAGGAAAAAGCCAAGAAAACAGTCAGATGATGACATTGATGATGAACATAGAAAATGCCTGAAGGTTGTTACATTTGAGGGTATCTTAGATAGTGAGATAATGGAGAAGAAATATGTCATTGCTAGATTGGATAAGGTATCATCACCAAATGGAGATTATCTTGTTATCTACAGAGCCAATGGGAATTTTAGGGCATTCAACTATCTCATGGAGGTACTTCATATTTTAGATAGGCAAGATTTATTTCACTTGTATGAATTGATGATGGAACAGTACTCAGAAATTACATTAGAAGGATTTGAGTTGATTCTTTGGGGAGATTTGAAGATTATGATGGAATCCTCAACTGAAGAAAATGATCAAAGTGATTTCTAGAGTAATCAACAAGATTGGAAGATTATCACTTAGAGATTGTATAAAGCTTGTGGAGTTTGCATTCTGGAGCTTGAAGATGGGATTGTTATTCATATGTTAGTTGAAAGAAGATATCCTCTTTCAAAGGAGTTATTGCAAAGAATGCTTGATCTGGGATTAGAAGTTGAAAGAGAAAGTTCTGTTGCTCTTGATTTAATAAGATTTATTAAGCAACAGATTGATGAAGAATGATGTTGTGAATGGAATTGAGAAGGGTTTGAGTGTTGGCTAACCACCACACAACAAATGGTCATCAGTTCACCATGCTTAACAGGCATAAGAACTGGCTAGTCCATAAGCAAACGGCTTGTGGTAAAGACTTCTCAAATCCGTTTATGGTGACAATTTACAAAAATTATAGGGTTTTTCAATCACCTGCTTCATAGTGTATAGAGTGGTAGGCTAAGATTAAAACAATTTGGTAAAGACTACTCAAATCTGTTGATAGCTGATAGTTTGCTAAAAAACTATCTGGGTTTATTCAATGCTCCTAGTTACTGGCAATGAAGCATGGCTAGTCCAAAAGCAAACGGTAATTTGGTAAAAGACAAGTCAATTCACGTTGATGGTTGGACTTGTTTTACCAAAAAATTGTATGGTACTTACCTCACCATATTTTTGTAAAATAATGGTTAAACTATCCAGAGCAAACGGCTACCAGTAAAGGAAACAATCAATCCGTTGATGGCTGGTAGTTTGCCAAAAAAACTACAAAGTCTAACTTTGTTGGATCTGGTGTGCTGTGGATAAGGATGTTGATGTGTTTGTTGATAAGAAGTGACAGGGTTGTTGCTGAAGTATGGCGATTGTGTTTAAAAGATTAAGGATCATCTTATGTTAAGAGTGTTGGATACATCCTCCTTAGAATCTTTAAGAAAGATAACTTGAGAAACATGGAAGTTTAGTGTGTTAAACATTATGTTTAGGGGAGGATTGTTGGGAATTATTCATTCCTGACATGTAACCGATAGGTGGAAATTAGTTTTGTACGATCGTTATAATTTAGTACTGACAGTACAAAATGTTAAGTACTGATCAGTTAGTTAGTACCGTTAGTAGAAAATAATTAGTACCGTTTAAGAGATATGTATGAGATATTATAGGAAAAGATATGTATTATCTTTTATTCGTTTTGTAAGCCTTATTAGGGTTTATCTTTGTATATAAAAGTTTAACACCCCTAAAATAGGTCGCAAGCGGCAATATGGGTCGGGGGTGTTATATGCTCAGTACTTCACACAAGAAAAAAAAAAAAAATATATATAGAACGACCAAAAGTCGTTGAAAATGATACATTGGATTTATACAAAGTAATTGTAAAAAGCCCGAAGCTTAAAACTTGTTCACTTGATCAAAATACAAGATTTTTCAGCCATAACAGATAAACAAATTGAAAGTGCGGACAAAATCTGTAATGCATGAAATCCAATTCAATAACGCACAAATGTATCCATCGCACACTTGTGTTATTGATCCCTGAAAAACATGCTTGAAAAACGTCAACAATAATGTGGTGGGAATTCAATAGGTTGATAATTCATATAATTGTAGGTCACAAAGATCTCCCAAGTGTATGAAAATGAAAGATGCATAATCTCATATAAATGTAATTACGTTGCTCTAAGCTCATGACACTGATGCTTGACATGTATGGATGCCAATTAATTGGCCGTTGCCGTTGGTGATGTTCTAACCAGCAACATCACTGATATTCGACATGGTATACGTTCGTTTCACTAGTGATAGCTAATCACCCGAACGGGGTTGTCAAACCCAATAGATCTATTCATAAATTCGCGCTCGTAATTAACAGTTCATGATAATGGGCTCAGATTGGGTTATCGCTACTTAGGCAACATGTCTCATAATATAAAACTTACCCCACTTTGTTGTCCAGTTGTAAACATTGTATGATTTTTCACACTAAAACTTTGTAAAAACAAAAGCATGTAGAAACGTGGGGCTATGAACTCACCTTGAGTTCTGATAATCCAAATATCGCAGATAAAGCGTCACGCTTAAAGATGAATGCAAACATAAATTAACATAGGTCGTGAGTACCGGAGTACTTAAATTGATAGCATTGAGTGTTTTATATCCTTTTAGTGTTACATCGTACTATCGTTCGGGCTATCATAATTAAAGAGGTCATGACATGACGTTCGAGGAGTTAGGACACTTTAAATCGTAAATCCAACAACTCGTCGATACGCCATCCGAAGAGGCCTCATTATGAAACTCCCTAGTAATATAGTACTTTGATAACCACATAATATTCTATATAGCTCAATCACCAACTAATGGTTTTGGTAAAATTGTGTTTAAGAAGTTAAAACGTTTATAATTACCGTTTTAGCAAAACTGGCGTAACTTTCGCGTTTTAAACCCGATTCTCGCGTTTCTTATGTCCATCTTTTCGTATCAAGACGAGTTATCATAAATTGACATTTTCGAATTTCGGACCTACTGGTGAACAGTAAAAATTACTGTTCACATCAGACCCTATGTATATTTTTATCGATTTAATTGTCGTAAAACCCGTAAACGTCGTATTTTATTCGTTATAGCTCCGTTTTTAATGATTCTTTCGAGGACGTTCTCGTATTTGAAAGTTCTATATATTTATGAGGTTTACAAAAATATAACTTTCTGTCATGAATAGTAACTTTTATAAAAATAGTTTTATAAAAGTATTAATTGTCGTAAACTCGCGAAATTCATAACTCGTTCGTTTTTATTGAAAAAAATTTCGTTTCTTTCATTTTGGTAATCCTTAAAAATATGTTTATTTATTAAAAATTACTATCCCTTGCTGTTTGAAATTTTTTATAAAATTGTTTTTATTAATAATTTATTTAGTACTACGTTTATTATCGTATAATTGTTTTTATAACGTAACTTTTTCGTTATTAATCGTTTAACTAAGTTTATTACTTTTCGGAATTCGTCGTGAAATGTTTTATCTTATAAAAATATATATGAGTATGTATAATATTCCGAATTTGGGACAGATGTTTTGCTTGTTGGTTAACGTCCATTTCTTGATCTTTTCTTTATACTTTACCACTTTTGTAATTTTTACCACATGTCTTCAGATATCTTGTATATTATTATATCATCCTTATTATTATCACTTACTTGTTCCATTATAGTTTTTATGTGTCAACAGTTAACCAAGGTTAACTAATCCATGATAATACTTAAAATTTTAACTTTACTTTATAAATCTCTAATTTACTAGTTTTGTCAATAAATCATGTTTATACATAACCAAATTGGGTAAAGTGTATTTCTTTTATATGACCTTATTTTTAGTGTTCTATTAACATGATTAAAAATCCCACAATCAATATTAACATGTCTTATGTATTTCTTTAAGTTGAAACATATTATGAAACTATGAAAACCCTAATTATCCCATAATCATGTTTACACCAAATCAACATGATACAATATTTTATCATTATTTTTAACATGATATATGTAATATCACAACATATATAAAAGTAATCCATATGATCATTTCAAGTTTAAATCTCATTTTCATGATAAAATCCTAAATGGTGATTTAAGCTAAATAGAAATATCATATGCATAATAATGAAAGATATAGCAACATAAAGAGTTTAAATGGACCTTATGAGGTATGATGATGATGATGTATAAGTACTAAACCCTTGTTTAGCCACAAAAACCAAGCTTGCACTTAATAAAACCCTTATTTTCTTAACAAAACCCAAATCTTGATTTCTTGCTTCAATACTTGTAAATAATTAATCAAGGCTTCAAAATACTTTGAGGTATCTTAGATATGATATGAGAGTGTATGTAAATAGGTTATAAAAATTTTGTATGGATTGCTTGAGACAGCCCCACCACCAACTCACCCTCTCGCCCCCACACCCCCCCCACGCCTCTCGCACCTCCACTCCGCAATCAGAGGCCAAGAGGGTTTTTGGTTTGATTTTTCTAAGTGTTGGTGATGTATAAGTTACTTGCTAGCTATGTGTATGTATATAAGATGTATAATGAGTCAAAAGGGGACATTAGGATGTCTATGGGATGGCCAAGGTTTGGTAGGAAAGGTTAGGAGTCAAAAGTATGGTAAGGTATGGTCTTGCCATAATGGAGGTATGGTGTGATTGACCAATGGTGTAGACTTATCTCATTTTTCTTGTATAATCTTGTGTAGGATACATGATTTTCGGAAATATTAAAAGATATACTTCGATATTTTATGTAATTTTGTGTATTGGGTATAAAAGTGGGTATTTGTTGAAGCGTAGAAAAGTTTTTGTGGTTCCGGGAGTGCCTAAACGCAATTTATCGCGAAGCGTATACACTTTACGTATCCGATAAAAATAAAATGAACAAAGTTAATAATTATCCTCAAAATAATTATATAACCCTTGCTTGATGTAAACATTTAATTGTTTGATGCCCGTTTACATTGAACGCTAATTTTTAGCTTACGCGATTCTAAATACTTTATTCATGTAAATTACAAGCATACGCCGTATTATACTAAAAATAATTATGCTTTTAGTTATCGATGTCGTCAATGACTTGAAAACACAGGGTGTTATAGACTTCCCCCGTTAAACGAGCCTTGTCCTCAAGGCTTACAATGCAGCACTTGACGACGGTGCAGTTTTGGTGAAGATGTGTGGGTACTTCTTTTTGAATTGGTCTTCACGCTCCCACGTGAACTCAGGACCTCTCTTGGAGTTCCATCGAACTTTGACTAATGGGATCCGACTTCGCTTCAACCGTTTAACTTCACGGTCCACTATTTCTACCGGTTCCTCAACAAAATGGAGTTTGTCGTCCAAATTAAGTCCATCCAACGGAACGGCTAATGGTTCGTCGGCATGACACTTTTTCAGATTAGATACATGAAATGTATTATGGACTCTGCTCAATTCTTCTGGAAGTTCAAGCTTGTAAGCAACCTCTCTCCCCAAACCCTTTCTAAACCACTTAAATGGTCCAACAAACTAGGGTTTAACTTCACCCGTTTGCCAAATGTACGACCCCTTTCCAGGTGAGACCTTAGCCTGGACTTTGTCTCCAACTTGAATTCCATTGGCTTTACGTTTCAAGTCAGGTAACTCTTCTGTCGATCACGAGCAGCTTGCATCCTTTGTTTGATCTGGATGATTTTCTCAGTGGTCTCTTGGATCAGTTCTGGACCGAGTATTTGAGCTTCTCCAACTTTAGTCCAACAAATAGGTGAACGACACTTTCGACCATAAAGTGCTTCGAATGGTGCGGCTGATGCCTCGGTGATAGCTATTGTTATATGAGACTCGACCAATGGCAATGGGGGGTTTAACCCAATCCATTTCCAATGTCGATTTGCACAAGGGCAAGCATGCATATCCTCGAGAGTTTGACTGGTCCTCTCGCTTTGCCCGTCTGTTTGTGGATGGTACGCAGTACTCATATTCCAAATTAGTACCCAAAGCGTTCTGAATGTGGACCTCCCGGAAATTGGATGTGAAAACTCTTGGGTCACGATGCAAATGATTGAGAGGGTATCAAATGTCCTCGTTGACCACCTCTTTAGGTACAATCTTGCAAGTTTATCCAAAGGATCGGTCGCTCTCAATGGTGTGAAGATTCCCAGCTTAGTGAGTCGGAGTCATAACGTCACCCAATTGTGTCATAGCCTTGAGATGTAGTTGGGAAGTTTCGTGCGAAATCCATAGTGATGTTATCCCATCTTACATTCGGGTTATATTGGGTTGTACAACATTCACCCCAACCACCCCCCCCATGAGGAATTTGATGTTCGGCCTTGACTTTAGCACAAGGTCAAGCCATTGTTAACATAAGTGGCTATTCGGCTTTCATGTTGGGCCACCAATATAAAACTTCTTCGTGTCTTGGTACTTTTTGTCGGAATCCCGGCATGATTAGAGTATTTTGACTTATGGGATTCGTGCTGATCTCCGTCCGACAAATCGCCCTTAACAAGGTAACCAGCTTCTGCCATTGAGGCACAGGGTTCCATCCGCACATGGTTCCAACTTTTGTTATCTAATAGCTTCTGGAAATTTCGCATTTTCAACCAACATTCCCCCAACGTCTTCACTTTTAATGTTCTCGGGTTTTCGCGCTTCGGTCTGAGCATTTAAGATCTGTTTGGGAAGGTCCAAATACTATTAGTCCATACCAAGGCGCTCGAATACTCTTAGCGGGGGTTCTCGTTCTTCCTGCTTAAAGCGGTCAGTATAGCAACACATTTGTTTCCCCGGGTGATAAACGAATATCACAATCTTTAATCGCTTAGCAAACTCTAACCATCGTTCGTTGCCTCATGTTCAGTCTTTTTGATCTAAAATGTGTTTGGCAAACTTTTGTGATCGGTGAAAACCGTAGACTTGTTTCATATAAAATAATGTATCCAGATCTTGAGAGCGAACACCATGCACCATAGTTCTAAATCATGAGTTGTATAGTTCTTCTCATGAATCTTCATACCTGGGGGGAGGCTGCACAAGAAATCACTTTTTCTCTCTGCATCAATACAGCGCCCAAACCTTTCTTCGAAGCATCGCAGTATGCGATGAAATCTTCGCATTCCTTCAGGTGAATGCTAAGGATTGGTGCACTGAACAAACTTTTGCTTCAACGTTGAAAGCTGATTTAGTTTTATAGCCCCATTCAAACTTAACATTCTTCTGGGTGAGCTTGGTCATAGGTTTGGCGATCTTCGAAAACCCTTCAATGAATCTTCGATAGTATCCAGCAAGACCTAAAAATTGACGAATCTCCGTTGGTGACTTAGGAGACGTCAATCTTTTATAGGATTCAATTTTGGCGGGATCCACATGAATTCCTTCACTACTCGATCACGGTGGGGACCGTAGGAAACTGTACTTTAGGAATCCAAATTCACATTTGGAAAACTTGGCATACAACCCTCTTCTAAGCAATTCTATGATTTAGTTAAGGTGTGGTTCCTTCGTGTCTTTCTTGCTCTTCGATCTATATCAGAATAGTCAATAAAGACAATTACGTATTTATCCTGATTGGTTTGCATACCCGATTCATAAGGTCCATGAATAGGCAAGGTGCGTTTGTCAAACCAAACGACCATAACTTTGAAATTCGTTTATGGCCTTAACGGGTTCTGAAGGGCAGTTTTGGAATGTCTTCTTATCGACCCCTAATTGGTGATAAAACTGATCCTTAAGGTCAATCTTACGAGTAGACACTCGACCTGGGAGTGATAAATATGGTCATCAAATTCTGGGGAGCGGATTAACGGTTCTTCATCCGTTAAATGTATTCAATTCCCGGTAATCAATGCACATTCCGGATTATGGACCCGTACCTTCTTTTGGGACAAAAGGGCCGAGATGCTCACCAGGGCGAGGAACTTGGCCTTATAGTAGCCTTTGGTCGGGGGTTAGCTCCTTCAATTACTAGATAATTCCTTCATTCGGAAGGCGCCTATCGTTAAGGTGCCCGTGCTACCGGTGCAGAGCACATGGTACCAAATCAATTTGATGAAACTCCACTTGTCGAGGTTCGAGAGGAAGGACCCGGCAAGTCCGTAGGAAATATTCGGGGAAAGTCTTGAACTATTGTAAGTCCTCAAGTCGCTTCTCTCGACTTGTCTCAACCTCTTTTGTAGTGATATTCTGCCATAAAGTAGGTAATCCTTTTTTCCATGTACATTTCTGTGCTTTAGTGCACGAAATGATGTTTATTCGTTGTCACCACTTCTCCCTGACTAACTCCGTCACCGTGTATGATTAAGGTTTTATTTCTCCAGGGAATGCGAACAATCTTCTCAGCACACACAATGACCGCTTGGTATTTCGCCAACCAATCCATACCGATTATAGCGTCGAAACTACCAAGTTCTACAGCCATTAAGTTTACATGGAATTGGTGGTTTAGGAAGTTTAGTGTGCAACCCTTAAGTATAGTGTTTAACCCAATTATCCTCCCATCAGTAGTTCGACATCATAATTTATGGTCTAGGGTAGATGGCGTGATGTCAATTTGGGAGCCTAACATGTAGTAGACAACAAAACTTCGATCGGCAACCGTATCAAAAAGATATAAGCATATAGGTGTTATAGAAGGAACGTAACCCGCAACGACATTGTCTGGGTTTGCCCCTGCATTTCCAACCACATACACATTTGATGGTGCTTGTCATTCCCAGCTTGATTACTCGGTTTCCTTTGTTGTTTTTCAGCCTTGGACATTCCTTGTGGTTGTTGTTCCCTGAAACGCGCCACTCAAAAACTAGTAAGTTTTGACCCGTCTCGGTGACCTTTCTGGTTGTGTGTGGTTGTTTGGCATTCCTGCACTGTAGTTCGCGGCGAGGGGACCTTTATTTGTTGAAGGGCTTTAGCACTGTGAGTAGCTCTGGACCGTGCGCATAGTTCAGGTGCTTGGGGAGGTTTCTAGTGTCTTGTTTTTCTTTTATACACATCCTCTTTTCCCTACCCCTTTACATGGTGGTAATTGCACTTTGAGCATTGGGGTTTAGATCCCCCGTTATGGTTTCTTACTCACCCGAATCCAGAGTGTATGCCCATTAGCCGGTGTTTTGCCTTCTTGTTTTGTTGTTGTTGTTGGTTCTGGTTGTATCGAGAAGTGATTTTCTAACTTCCTATTTGTTTCAGCTGGTCTTTCGCCATGTACTGACTCTCTTGTCCAATCAGTTTCAGTGGCCATTTCAATGGCCTCCCTTGCAAATTTCTTTGGTTTTGAAGCTACGATTGTTTCCATGGTTCATGGTCGGGCAGTCCCCCGACATACCTTTTCAATTTTGTCTGACTCCTCAGAATTCCTCACCAGAGAAGTGCTTAGTTTCCTGAAAGCGTTGTTGTATTGTATGTTGACCACATCAGTTACCTTCACTTTTATGTTCCACAATTCACGCCTCAAGCTTCTTCATTTGATTTACGTCGGTCAATATCGTCGGTATCTTCTTCCTTGGTAGATTCGACCCAAGTCATCGAATAGGCAAAATCTTGTGTAACAGTCTTAAACATAGGAATTCCACCATGTTAGAGCACTTGCTAAAAGAGTGCAAGTTGAGAACTTGACATGGTTCTCCACTGAGCAGTTGCTTATTCGGAAGACAGTCTCCATTCTTTCAAACCATTGGGTTAGTTAACTCAACCACTCCCTCAGTGCCCTTGAAATACAGAGGTTTGCACTTCATGAAATCCTGGTAAGTGCACTCTCGAGCAACGCGTTCAGATCCCCTGACACCCGTTCCCGAAGTATGGCTGTCAACGCCATTTCTGTTTGCATCACGTGCTGCCAAAGCGGCACTGACACCTTGGTCAATCATAGCTTGGAGTTGGGCATTAGTGACCGTAGTGGTTGTGGTTGCTGTTGGGGCTGGTGTTGTTGTGACCGGTGTTGACCTTGTGGCTCGTTTTGGTGCCATTTTCTTCAATCACAAGAAAATACAATACCCGTTAGATTTCATAAAATCATAACCATGACATGACATATCCATGATAAATAAAGTGAGATCACATCACACAGTGAAATATACAACTGAATTGTAATCAACAATGATATAACCAAATCGACATTCATTCATAAACAAATTCGATTACAAACGTGACCTAATACAACCATTCCATATATAGATTGGAAAACATACATGAATGGTTCAGATACAAAATGATCATAGGTTACAAAATAAACATAACAACCTAAAGCCTTACTAGCCGGGATTAAACCCGTAATACTTAGTAGGCTATATACAAAATGACTAGCCATAACAAAGTCTAATCTAAGAACTGCTACCAGCCTCCTCTCGTAGCTCTGGCTGTGCAAGACCCCCAGTGGGTCCCTGCTGTCCCTGTAATGCAGTAACCTGCCCCTGTAATGCCATCACCTATCCCTGTAAGGCTGTCACCTGCCCCTGTAGTGTGGTGACCAGTCCATGAAGTGGAATCATCTCTCTCTGTAGTGTCTGCATAACAGTCAATGTCTGAATAATCTGCTGCTATCGAGTATGATCAGCTGCTCTTAACTCTCTCATCTCCTCACGCCTCTTGCAGTCTGTCTTTAGCAAATCTGAAATCGCTCTCTGTCTACTACGATCTACTGACTGTAACTCTGTGATCTCTGACATCTGTGCATGAACTGTGGTGCGTAGTGACATAACCTCTGCACGCGCAAGATCACTCGCATCCATAGATCGTCCCCAAGCCTCTCTAGACATCCTAGCCTTAGTCTCCATCAAATGACGTGTATGTGCATGTACACGTCTATCTCTAAACAACATATTGACACGACCGGCCAATAGCTGCCTCTGACTCTGCTCATCGTCTAACATCGTATAGATCTCATTTCTGTCTTGCCTAACCATAGACTCAAACTCTCTCACGTGTGTATCTAACTCTGTGTCAATACTAACTGGAGCTCCCTGTAGGGTCTCAACAATCTCATCCTACGAATCCGTGATCCCATATCCAATATATCTCTTTGGGTCACGCCTAATCTCCCTGTCTATAGTGGCAACAAAGCCGTAATCTGCCCTAAGCCCTCCAGCTGGTCTAGTAGCAGCAGCGGCAGAGCTCTCTCCTACCTCGTATCTGGGACCAAGAGCGATGCCTAACCTCTTCCGAGGTGGTAGGTTAACCTTGGGTCTGTCCTCTCTATGACTGGTAGAGGGTAGTAACAATGGTGGTAATGAAGTAGGAGCTGAGATCCTCTAGCTCTATGGGATCAGGTACATACTCTGGAGAACGTGTGCCTTTCCAGTAAGCTGTCCTGTCAGCCTCCTGTAATGATCCTCAATGGAATAACTCTATAGATCGGCCTCAAAGAAACAAAGTTAGTAACTACGGAATCAGCTGAATGACTACTGTGACCAGCAAAAATGGCTTATATGAGTATATTATATAAGACTCTTATAGAAATATACATTTATATCATAACATGTATTCTCATTATGAATCATCTAGTCCAACCAACTAATGGCTACAAGTAGTGTATGACATGAATGTATGCAATATGTAATGTCCCGGTAAACCCCTTTGTGTATAAAAACACTTTTGAAACGGTTTATATCCGCAAAAACATATTGACCTGGTTCGATAAAACCTTGGCTCTGATAACAATCTTGACACCCCCAAAATTATGTCACAAAGCGAATTAGGGTCCGGGCTAGTACTTCTCAAATCAATAACACAAATGTATAATAGAACGGACCAAATGTCGTGTAAAAAACTAATACATTGGATTTAACAAAGTAATTTTGTTTACTTAATCCGAAGCTTTCACTTTCCACTTGTTCAAGTGCAAGATTTCTAGCCCTACAGTAGTACAAAATGTAATGCGACAAAATCTTTATGCAATGATATCCCAATCAAAACCACCGCAAACGATGCCCTTGCACCTCGTGCTTACTGATCCCCTGAAAAACATTGCTTTAAAACGTCAACAATAATGTTGGTGAATTCATAGGTTTGATAAATCATATATTGTAGGACCACAAAATTTCCCAAGTGTATGATAATGCAACAGATGCAGACATCATATAAATGTAATTACGTTGCTCTAAGCTCATGACACTGAAGCTTGACGTGTATGAATACCAAATTAATGGCCTACATTGCCCGTGGTGATGTTCTAAAACCCGCACATCCTATATTCGACAGGTATACCGTTTCGTAGAAAATTCCGTCCAGTGATAAACTAATCACGGCCTACGGGGTTGTCAAACCCAATAGATCTATTCATAACATTCGCGCTCACAGTCTAGTAATTGACAATTCATGATAATGGGCTCAGATTGGGTTATCGCTACTTAGGCAACACATAATCATTATATGAAACTTAACCACTTGTGTCCAGTTGTAAAACATTGCATGTTTCTTACCCCAAAAACTTTGTAAAACAAAAGCATGTAAAACGTGGGGCTATGAACTCACCTTGAGTTCTGATAATCCAAATATCACAGATAACGCGTCACGCAAATCGTCAGATGCAACCTATTTAATTTAAGGTCGTATAAGTACTAATTACATTAAGTACTCCTACCATGCATAAGTCTATATAGCTAATCACCATCTTTTCGTATTAAGTCGGGTTATCGATATTTGACATTTTCATAAATTTGGTCCCCTGATGAACATTAACTTTTACTGTTCACACCAGACATGAGTTTTATTTAAATCGTATTTGTTGTCGTAAAACCCGTAAATGTCGTATATTATTCGTTATAGCTCCATTTTTAACGATTTTTTCGAGGACGTTCCTATCAATTTATAAGGTTTACAAAAATATAACTTTCTGTCATGAATAGTGTTTTTACTGTTCATAGTTTATAAAATTATTTTTATAAACTTTTAATTACCGAAAACCCGCAAAATTAAAAATCATGATTCTTATCATTTTAGAATCCTAAAAATGTGTTTTAGTTGATAAAAATATCCAAGTTGCTGTTTGACATAGTTTTTAAAAAATTTATTTTATAAATTCCGTTTAATTAACGTATAACTCGTTTTTAACGTAACTTTTTTGTTATTAATCCCTTTGACAAGTTTCTTACCTTTTCGGAATCGTCGTGAAATGTATTATCTTATAAAAACATAAAATACGTATATTTTTTATAACACTTTTGGACAGAATGTTTAAATAACTTTCATAAGTCCATTTTTGACCTTGTTTTTATTCTTTACTACTTTTGTAATCCACCACAAGTCTTATTAACCATATATATTATATATCATATATATATTAAAGTCCATTGTCCATAGTTGTCCTTCAAAGCCCTTTTGTCTATCATTACAAGTCTAACATATTACTTATAAAACATAACTTTCATTTTTAACTATAAGTTACTAGTTTTATGTATGACTATTTTTACATAATAATCACAAGTGTACAAGTCTTCCCATCTTGTTATAACTTTGTTTTAATGATCATATTACATTAATATAAGTCCATAATTAACCTCAACATGTCATTTGTATTTCTTTAACTTGAAACATATTAAGAAACCATTAAAACCCTAATTTATACTTAATCATTTTTACACCAAATTAACATGGTACATTATTTTTAACATGATATAAGTAATACCACAATATATATAAAAGTGTATAAAATGATCATTTCAAGTATAAACTCCATTTTCATGATAAAATCCTAAATGGTGATTCAACTAAAATAGAAATAACATATGCATAGAAATGAAAACTATAAGAACATAAAGGGTTCTAGTAGACCTTATGATGTATGATGATGATGATAATCAAGTGCTAAATCCTTGTTTAGCCTTAAAATCCAAGCTTGCACAAAGAAAACCCTAGCTTTCCTTAATAAAAACCCTAGTCTTCCTTTTCTTGATTATTACTTGTAAATGGTAATCCAATGCTTGGAAACACCTTAGAACATCTTAGGATGGATGTGTATAGGAGTGTATGGGTTGTATAAAAATTGATATGGATTTGTGTGGTGTGGTGATGTATGTCGTAGCATATAGAGAGAGCAAGGGAAGGATTTTTGTTGAATTTTGGCTAAGTGTTACTTGTATGTGTTATCTCTTACCTAGTTACTTGCCTTATATGGTTCAATGGTAAAAAAGGTAAGCATAGTATTCAATAACCATCAAGAGGGTTTCAAGGGTTCATGCTTTCTTGTCTTGAGTCAAAGTAACAAACTAGCTAGGTTTTAATGCAAGATAGATGTACATTAACCAAGTTGTATGAGAAAATTGCATTTTCTCCTCTCATATATGTTGTTGTCGTGTGATACTAGGGGGGGGGAACCCTTCTAGAAACTTTTTGATAGATAAAACATTATCTAGTGATTTATTTGCAAGTTTTACTTATTGAAGTTGTCAAAAAAAAATAAATGGTGTCAACTTGTATGAAATTGTGTATTGTTATATTTTCTAGTGTACAAAGTGTAAATAACATTTACTTGCCTAATGTTTAATAAACTATTAGGTATTGGGTACAATCATGGGTATTTGTGGAAGCGTTAATAAATTAACGTGCTTCCGGTTACGCCTAAACATACATTTATCGCGAAACGTATTTAACTTACGTAACCAATAAAATAAATGAACAACGACCATAATTATTATCAAAATAATTATATAAACATGATTTATGTAAAAACGATTGATGGTTTGATGCCCGTTTAACATTAAACTAATAATATTCGGCGTACCGATTTAACCTAACGATAACGATTTCAAGCAAACCATGTACAAATACAAAAGGTACATTGAGGATTTTTGATGTCGCCAATGACCCTAAAACACAGGGTTTTTATAGATTAAAGTAAAACCAAAAAAATTAGGGTTTCCGGGAGTAAACGGTTTGGATACAAAAAGGTATAACACATAGGTTTTTGAGTTTAAAGCTTTATATTATGATTTTAGTATGATCATATGAACATTATAAAGGTATGAATACAGAAACGGGTCGGAATCGGGACTTTTAGCTTTGTACGCCTAGAATAACGACTCTCGGGCTTTGGTTCTTGGTTTCTTTTGCTTCCTTTCTGTCATTGAGCCTTCTTAAGATCACTTAGGATCTATTAGATCAAAGTATCGCTTCTATGTAAGGGTTATAGAGGAGGAAGTGGGGGATGAAGAAAAATGAAGTGTTATGGTTCCTATTTATAGGTGAAATGATCTTGGTGACCAAGGTAAGCTTATGATCTGAGTTAGGACATGTGTAAAGGCTATAGGATGATGAGGAGGGTCTATAGGATGTGTTGGTTAAGCTAGAAACTAGCTTGGATAAGGTGTTTACCCCATTGCATGCCGCGGCTAAACAAAAAGAAAAAGGAAGACCATGTGCCATTTTTAAACTATATAAGGTAAAGATATTTGTGTGAGGTGCTTGTAAGCCACTTAGGAATGAAGTAGCTTAGTCATGGAGGTGCTTGGTTGTAAGAAAATTAGTTAAAATGGGTCATTTTGTAAGGGTTTGTATTTTGGGTTCATAAGGGTTCGGGTTGAGTTTTCTAGCTTGTAATTCATGTACATTTGATTTGGAATGATAGGTTACTGATCCTAAGGCTTATATTAAGGATTATAATCAAAAGTTGATAGGTGGTTTGGGTTAAAATGGGTAGAAAATGAATAAACGGGTCAAAATTCAATTTAGTGCAGAATTTGGGCACAATTAGGGTTTTCTGGATTTGTTTCTTGTATAATTGATGTAGAATGATGAAATGATAATTAAAAATATGTTTTATAAGGTTATAATTGATGTTAATATAACTTATTTTTTTCTTATTTAGGAGTTGGTCTTAGGTTATGATGGATAAAAGTCAAGAAACGAGTAATGCTTTAGAAAACTACTAGCTTGGTTTAGGTTTAGTAGGGTTTTGATTAGGGTTTTGAGTATAAAAAGATGTATGAAAGCTTATGAATAGAATAATTAGGGTTTACACATTGTAAAATGAGTGTAGTAGCTTGCTCACAAGTGGTGGTGAAGAAATTAGAATGAAAACGGAGGTAAAACGGCTATTTTGGAGATCATGCTTAATGACTTGTACATTGAGCTTTTAGAGACTTGTACTTTGACTTGAAGAGATTTTATATTTCAAATGAGATGTTATATTGCTTGTACATATGCTTTAGTAGCTTGTGCATTCACTTTAGATGTTAATCCTTCATGGAATTAGGGTTTAGAGGCATCCGATAATGGTTTAAAGCCCGTTTTGATATAACGTTGCGAATGGTACATTATAGGAATAATGTACTTTGTAAAAATGATATTATGATATTGACTTGATATATTATGATGATTGCTTGACATATATGAAGATAGGATTGTCATATGTAGGTTGCCTGAGCCCGTTAACTTTAGTTATGCAAGAAATGTTGCATATTGAGATATTGGCAAAGTAAGTAATGTAATGTAATAAAGCGAAAAATTTCCCTGAAAAAGGTGAGTTCATATATAACTGATAGATTGTACATCATCTAACTTAATAGATGGATATTTACATTTATGAAAATTGTGGGTTGTTATAGTCTCCACCCCTTAAAGAAATCTCGTCCCGAGATTTAATTGGATTTCGAAGAGATGATTGAAAACAGATGAGGATATTTGGCACGAATTTCATCTTCACGTTCCCATGTAAATTCTGGTCCTCTTTTAGAGTTCCATCGCACTTTGACTATAGGAATACGACTTCGCTTTAATTGCTTGATTTCACGATCCATTATCTCCACTGGTTCTTCTACAAAGTTGAGTTTGTCGTCGAGTTGAAGTTCTTTCATTGGAATAATAAGAGATTCATCGGATAAGCACTTCTTGAGATTAGAAACATGGAAAGTATTGTGGATACTACTAAGCTCTTTAGGAAGCTCTAGTTTGTACGCCACTGGACCAATCCGTTCAAGGATTTTGAATGGTCCAATGTAGCGGGGATTAAGCTTTCCTCGTTTTCCGAATCGAAAGATACCCTTGCGGGGTGATACTTTCAACATAACACGATCGCCAACTTGAAATTCTAAAGGCTTTCGCCTTACATTGGCACTACTTTTGCATAACTTCTTTTTACGAACTATTGCAGCTTGCAAGCTGTTGACGAATTTGTTTACGATTTTTCAAGTGGTTTTTTGAATTATTTCTGGTACAGTAAGTTGTGTGTCATAACTTAGGCCCAGACAAAACAGCGTGATATACACTTTCGTCCATATAGTGCTTCTTCGAACGGTTGCTGCCTTGCATACTGGCATGATAACTGTTATTGTAGGAAAATTCTACCAATGGTAAGTGTTTATCCCATCCTTTCCCAAAATCTATAACACAAGCTCGCAGCATGTCTTTGAGTGTTTGGATGGTTCTTTCACTTTGTCCATCGGTTTTAGGATGATATGCTATACTCATGTCTAATTGAGTACCCAAAGCATTCTGCATTGATTGCCAGAATATGGATGTGAAATGACTGTCACGTCCGAAGATGATAGAGACTTCGGAACGCCATGTCGAGAGTCTATTTCTTTGATGTATAAACTAGTTCAGGAGTTTACATACTATCAGATCGCTCGAAATGGTATGAAAATGTGCTAATTAGTAAGACAATCGACAATGGACCTAGATAGGCAACATGTTGGTGAGGTTTTGGATAGCTTTGTTAACAAAATCCTATTGTTATTCTTTTCCATTTCCACATTGGAATTTCTGGTTGTTCAATAAGCCGGATGGGCTTTTGACATCTGCTTTAATCTCTCGAAATGTCAAACATTGCGAAATATTTTGCGATGTTCCCTTCATGTTAGGCACTAATAAAAGTTTTCTTTAAATAATGGTACATCTTATTCAGAACCCGGGTGGATTGAGTATTTTTGATTTATGAGACTCATGCATGATAAGTCTCTCAAACGCCCAAAAAAGTGTAACCAAATTTAGGTTTTGATACAACTAGTTCATAAGGGACGAAAATTTCAATGATTTGTCCATTCCTGTAGGTTCTCGTTTTTGGTCATTTTCTTCTTTGAGGGCTTCTTTTGGCCTTCGAGAATTTGAGGTGGTAATTTTGGATGAATGGTTAAGATTAATGCTCGAACTCGGAAAGGTTTGATTCGTTTCTTTCGGCTTAAGGAATCTGCTACAACATTTGCCTTTCCGAGATGATAACAAATCTCAATCATAATCTGCGAGTAATTTCTAACATCGGCGTTCCTCACTATTCATTTCTTTTTGACGAAGAATTTGTGAAGGCTTTGTGATCGTGATTAAACTGTACACTTTGTACAGTTCTCGTTAGTGTACTGAATGATTTTTAGAGCGATTTTATTACTGTCCTAATTCAAGATATGAGTTGTATAGTTTTCTTCATGAGGTTTGATGTTGTCGAGATGCATAAGCAATGACTTTTTCTCTTTGCATTAATACTGCTCCTAACCTTGAAGAGATGCATTCACAGTAAACGGACAAATTTTCGTTTCCTTCTGGTATGCTAAGATTGGTGCCTTCACGGAGTTTTTGTTTAAGGTAGTTGAAAAGCCGATTCTCTGTTCTCTTAGCCCAGATATAACTATTTGGTTTGTCTGAGGTCATTTATGTCAAAGGCTTTGCAATCTTTGAAAAACCTTCGAATTTCGGTAATAGCCGGCGGGAGTCTCAAGGAATTGACGCACTTCTGTTGGTTTGTAGTGGGAGATGTCCTTTTCTTAACAGCCTTTAATTTGCAGGGTCACTGAAGCCTCTGTCTATCGATGAGATTATGCAAGAATTGCACGCTATGATCCTAGTAATAACACTTAGAGAACTTGGCATACAATTTCTCTTTTTGGAGTAATTCCAAAATAATTCTGAGATGATTTGCATGTTCTTCTTCGTTACGAGAATAGATAAGAATATCATCGATAAACACTATTACGAATTTATCCAGATATGGTTTACATACTAATTTGTGAGATCCATGAATACAGCTGGTGATTTATTAAACCAAATGGCTGACTTGAAATTCATTGTGTATGTATCTTCGTTCTGAAAGCAGTCTTAGGAATATCTCTTTCCTTACTCTCAGTTGATGATAACCTGATCTTAAGTCGATTTTTAAATAAACGCTTGAACCTTGAAGTTGATCGAATAAGTCATCGGATTCCTTGGTAATGGAATAAGTTCATTATGGTTAAGTTATTCAACTATCGGTAATCGATACACATTCTTGAATGATCTGTCCTTCTTTTTAAACAGAAATAGCAGGAGCTCCTCGACGGTGATTGTCTTGGTCGAATGATAACCTTTGGTCAGTTAGTTCTTGGAAAAGTGGTTAGATAACTAGCTGCATTTCTGGAAGGAGCCTATCTATAAGGTTGTGCGGCTACAGGTGCTGCTCCAGGGATTAAGTCGATTTGGAATTCTACTTGGCGAACGGGAGGGAGACCAGGTAGATCTTCAGGAAAAACATCTGGAAATTCTTTGACTACGGGAATGTCTTCTAGTTTCTTCTCGTCTGATTTCTTCTCCATTACTTGAATCATGAAAACTTGACAACCTCGGGATATATACCTTTCGGTTTTTATACAAGATATGAGATTTAGTCGAGTTTTACTTCGATCACCTCGAATGATTAGAGTTTCACCGTTGATAGGAATGTGAACAACTTTTTCGTCACAGAGAATTTTGGCATGATACTTGGATAACCAGTCCATACCGATGACAACGTCGAAACTACCAAGCTTAATTGGCATGAGATCGATTTCGAAAGGTTGATTTAGCAGGGTTAAAGTGCAGCCTTTAATAACAGTGTTTGTGCTTACTAAGTTTCCGTCAGCCATTTTGATATCGTAAAAGGTATCTATTGTAATAGACGGAATATTTAGCTTAGAGGCAAGCGATATGGATATAAAGCTTCTATCAGCTCCGGAATCAAACAATACTTTGACTAAATGCTGATTTAATAATTACATTACCCCGTAACTACGTTCGGGTCTTGTTGAGCATTCCTATCTTTCAGCATGTAGGCTCTTCCTTGGGCATTGATGTTGGTCTTGCGGCACTGGTTTGTATAATGCCCTTTTTCTCCACAGGCATGACATACAACTGTCACTGGTAGTTGATTACTTCTAGTGGTTGGCCTCTTGTTTCGGCAGTTCTTGCTCAAATGGCCCACCTTGTTGCAAATATTACATTTACCAGTACAAGGTCCGGTGTGATGGAAATTGCATCTCTTGCACAAAGGGAGATCTCCGGCATACCTACTGTTTTCTGATGGAGTAACAGCATAGGCTCTACCAGCTTCTTGCCTTCGGTTTTGTTGTTGACGATTGTTGTAGCGATTTCTTTGCTGTTCGGTAGTTGTTGTTGCTGGGGAGATGTTGTTGAAAGTTCTTTCTGTCGTCAATTTCTTTTGTTGTCATCACATTCTTGCATTGGAGCATGCTTAGTTACTTGATCCATTATCCTTTGGGCTATGTTGATGTCTTCCTCTAAAGTTTAAGGTTTAGAGGCAGTAACATTTCCTTCAATGCTTTGAGGCAGTCCCCCGATGAAAGCTTCCAAGAGTTCTATGTTTTGTTTCGCACATGTTTGGACATTAGAATGTTAATTATAGGAATCTTCTAATTAAGTTTATGATCATTTCCCTTATAATCAGATTGTGAGTTCTCTTCTATCTTTCTGATCGCAGTCCGTGGATAATACTTGTTTGTTCAGAGCCTTTTTAACTTAGTCAGGTGATTTGATTGGCTTTGCTCTATTCCCATAGGCTGGCCGGGCATATTTGCTTCCACCAGGACAAGGCTATCGTCAGATTAAAGTAACCGTAGCAAATGTCACTTTGTTTTCTTCAGCACATTTGCTACGAGAGAATACTGATTCGTTCGTCTCAAACAGCGAATAAGCAATAAGGACTATCTGCTCCTTCCGTACCATTAAAGTAGAAAGGTTGATAGCTGATAAACTCTTTGTAGTTTCCCGTTTTTACTACAGGAGTTCTAGTAGGACCGATGTTCCTGTCGGGATTACTAGCACTTTCCATTGTAGCAGCTTAAGTTCAGAGCCGAGGTTGGACACTATCAGCTACTAACTTTCTAATGCGCATCTTGAGTCATAGTAGGTGCTTCCGTGTGATGTCTTTTTGGAGGCATTCTACCAACAATGATAAACACGTAATAAGAATTGGATATCATCAAGTATAATGATTGTTCTTCTTAAAATGATTAAAGAGAAATGCTTAAAGAATAATGCTTCATTTAAGCATTTTTAACAATGGTGATATCTAAAGGTTATGGTATGATGATGAATGTACGATGGATGAATGATGAATAATGATGAGATGAATAAAGTGGTAAGAAACAACAAGGTAGATAACGGGATTGCCTTTGTATTTAAGAAAACAATTGACTTAGTACTATACATAGTCACGATTTGACAAGGTTTTCTATTTTATACCACACATCCTGAGGCGTAGGTTAAGCTAAAAACTGATATTTAAACTAGAAACTGGACGATCATTCTATGCGGGTTCTGGAGTTCGATGATGGAGTTCATGAGATTTTCTATGTCTGCTTGGTGACGAGTTTCCATGTCGTTGATAACTTCTCCCAATTCAGCAATCCTATAGCGGGCTAGGGAAATTTTATGGTTGCATCCTATTTGCTTTCTCTGGAGTTTGGAAATCTGAGTATGAGCTTGCTGAAGTTCGGCTTCCAGAGCATCAAAATCTCGTTGAATAATTACAGTTCCTTTTCCGAGGCCTTCGATTCCATTTTCAATATGCTCGATACGTTCGATGGGGATTGCATCTAGGCTATTTAAGATATCCAGGATTTGTTCTTCATGACGCTCGATAGTTGACTTTTGAGAGCTTTCGCCAATCTCAAAAGTTTGAGGTTGGAACGGGGTAGAAGAAGATGATTTTGTTGGTGAAAGAAGTCCTTCTGGAAGAAAGAATTCTTGAGGTTTAGGAGGTATGATAATTGGAGGCGGGATTGGTGATTTTTCAGTATAGAAAGCTTGTAAAACTTCCATGTAAGGATCATCGGGAAATAACGAAAGGGTAGGTGAAGCTAGCGGGACAATTCCAAATGAATTGGAAGCACTAGAGTAAGTTTTCCCTGGAGAGGCCGGGACATAATCCGGAGAAGCCGGAGGAACATAGTTTGGGAAATTGGAAGAAAAGGCATCCTCCATATTGGGTGTAGGTTTGGTAGGGGAAGACATAGTTCTGGCTTTAATACAACCTAGTAGGTAAATAGCATAAGTTATTTATTTAGTAATATAATAGTTATGTAACTTTACATACCATTTCGGGAGATATAGCGGCACGGAGGACTTTCTTGGATAGAAAAAGAAAAGTAGTTATAGTTAAGGTTTTAACCTTGTTCTCTGTAACGTTGGCTCTTGATACCAAATTTGTAACTCCCCCATTTTTACATATAGTAGCGGAAGCTAATATGGGGTATTACTTCAAGGTACAACAGTCATAATCATAGAAAACAAATCAAAAAGAGTCATTTATGAAAATAAGTTATCATTCATTATTTCATCAGAGTTTTTACAAATGAGAGGTTCCCAAAATCTATACACTAAAGTTTGAATGATAACGGTTTTTCCATCGTCATGTCCTCGTCCATCCGTGCCATTAGTTAACTAGATAAAACATTGCTAAACAAAAGTCAACACAAAGTTTGAGTGAAATCCATAGGTTAAGTAGTATAATTGAATCTACATTGCGATATTTGGGTTAGTTGATATACCAACACAGTATGAATAACATTTATTATTGCCATTAGCTCTGAATCAAAAGCCTTAGGATTTGCTTGATCCGTTTTTGCCCCTGCGGGTATACTGTTGGGCCCTGGAGCGGTCCCAACTGGTACAACTTTATCCAATAGGTTATGCAACTCCCCTTAAACGAGATAAACACCTATCGACGAAACAGATAGTTGGACTATTCATTTCGGGCCACTAGTAGGAAGACGTAGGTCGCGGTACATCCTAGTACTGCCAAGAACTGGCAGTTGAGCGTGCTTGAGTGAGAGTAGCACTGGTTTGGGTGACCTGCGGGAAGTCCCAAGCAAGGAACACAAAAGCAAAGCGGTGAGCATGAGGGCAAAGCAGACAATATTGTGGTCTGAGTAAGCGGGATGTTCGAGTGAGAGCGATACCAGTGGTGTTAATATCAATCATAAAACTTGTGACGATATTTTTCTAAAATATCTACCTTGATGGATTATATATCCTGGTCAACTTAGCCAAACTTTTGGTATGTTGAGAAGTGTCGAAACATCTAATCTTGCTGAAGAAAGTTATCATCGTCTTGCTTAGAAACGGTTTATCAGATTTTAAACCTTTTCTCGGTCACACAATCGGATAACACAAATTTAATCTCGGGACGAGATTTCTTTAAGGGGTAGGTACTGTAACATCCGAGAATTTTCGAATTTAGAATGACGATGTCAATCTTTGACTTTTAGGGTCTGGCTTGACTTATAAGAACGATCATCTAAATCACGTTTTCACGACTCGGACTCTAAAGCAACTTGATGTAAAACGAAATTCCTGACAACTTTTCAGTTTTGCCCGAGACCTGGAAACGAGCCGAAAAGGGCTAAAACAGCACCGCAAACATTTAACGAACAACATACAACGCGGACACACAAAAACAATTAAATTTGTTTTTAGTTATCAGTATTTATTTAATAAAAATATTAAATAAATTATTCATCATTTTTAATTAAAAGCGTTTTTGAAAACGCGACTATTCGAGTTGAAATCCATTTTATTTCGGACGGAGCGAAACCGGTTCATAAATTGAATAACAGATATTTTATTTAATGTTATAAAATATTTCTGAAATATTATCAAATAAATACTCATTTTTATCAGAAAAATGATTTGAAAAACAATGGCGCAAGTTTCGAGATTTGAATCGTTCGTTAAGTCGCTCAAATGAGTCCCGAACCGTTTTTATAAAAACTATACCAAAAATGTTACACTTTAGGTCCCTCAACTATAAGGGACTTGCCACATTTAATATATATATATATAAATCTTATACATTTTATTCATTTCATCTCTTATACATACACACACTTATAACTCATCTCCCTCCTCTCTCTCCCTCAAATATCCGGCCACCGGCCAGCCACCGCCGGCCACCATGCCGCCGCCGCCGGAAAACTTTTCCGGCGGGTTTTTCCGGCGAAGACCAAAAGACTCCCCATCATTCCGATCTACCCGATCCACCACCCCACTCGCCCCACGCGCCACCTCCGCCACCCCACTGTCATCACCTCCATCTCCTCGCCACCGCCACCTTCATACCACCAAAAGGGTGCGTTTGCTTCACGTGTAACAGCCACGAAGGGCGTGTTTGTTTTTAGTGGTGAAAACCACCATGAGGGTGGTTTGGTTCGGCTATATAAACGGCCAAGGGTGCGTTTTATAGGTTATAGCAAAAAGGGTGCGGTTTGGTTTGTAAAATAAGCCGAAGAGGGTGCGTTTTGGGTCGGGTCGGGCTGTGGGACAGCGGGTCGGGTTGTCGGGTTTTGGCAGCGTGGCAACGGGTTAGGGTGTGTTAGGTTTAGACAATAACACCGAAGAGGGTGGGTTCGGGTTAAGGTTATAACCACAAGGGGTGTTGTTTTCTGTGGCAGCCCACCCCAAGGGCGTGTTTGGTTTGGGTGGCAGCAAGAAAGCCACGAGGGGAGGGTGCATCGGGTTGAGTTTAACAGCCGAGGGCTGCGTTTGGTTTGCGTCGGGATGGGTTTAACAACCACAAGGGTGCGTTTGGTAGGCTGCCAAACAGCCGGGAAAAAGGGTTGGTTTGGGTTATAACACAAAAGGGTGTGTTTGGTTTAGACAGAAAACGAACAGGGTGCGTTTGGGGGGGGGGGGGATGTCAAAATAGCCACAAGGGTGCGTTTGGCTTAGCAGCACGCACGAAGGGTGCGTTTCTGGCTGTCCATCAGCCGGGTTGCGTCGCGTTTGAGTGTGTTGACACCCAAAATAAAGTGAGTTTAGATTAACGCGTAAAAATATATAATTGTTAATTAATTCGATTTATTATCATAATGTGTATGAAAAAATATTAGACTGCGACGGTCTAGATAAAATATGAAATAAATATTAAAACGGGACTTATATTAATGTATAAGCAGTATTAGATATGCTTTGGACGAGAATTGGACTAAAAATGGACTTTAGTGCCTTTATATAATGGATAATTTAAAACAGAAAATAGAATGTGGGATTCGGAATTCGATGGGACTTGAAAATGGTTAGACTTTGGTTTACAAAATATAACAAATTATATTTTGACGGACGTTTAGACATAAAACGGGACTTCTAACTCCCAATAACGAAGAAACTGGATCGAAATCGGAATATACACTTTAATAGAAAATAAGTTATTTTTAATATATTAAATCTGACATATCTATTGATTAAACGATTTGAGCACTTTCGAGCCCGTTTCAGCCTTCCGGCGAAACACGAAAGTTGTTCGTAATGAAAGTTTTACTTTCTCTCCGCGGGATTGTTCCTGGCTTTAAGTTGAGATATAGCGGGTCAAATCTAAAGGTCGGTTAATATATTATTTTAAATTAATAATTCTAAGATCATTATTCGGTTCTAAAAACGGAAGGTCTAAAAATAGTAATTTTCTTTAAATATTAGAGATAAGTTATATTGGACAGAAAATAGTATATATTCATAAAATATACTAAGGGTTAAGGTTTAAAGACGCGCAAGTGGATTTCTCATCACATGTATATATGACTGCATACATATAAAAATATGTATGATTTCGTGGTAACGATGTACGCATCGTTGATCATATTTAGTACGTGTATTATAATCGAACGACATAATTATAGGTCGTGGTCGAGATCGTTGCAGATTCAGTGTGATTTAATTGGATTAATTGATCGTGGTCTTTAATCAATGTGAGTTTCATAGCCTCGCTTTTCAATATTTTGAATGCTTTATAACCCGCGAGGGGGATACATGCTTGTCTACAAATCCTTATACTTACTCGGTTATCTTATAACAATGTGATTGTTTTAAGGGATTTTGATCAAGGTGAGTTTATAGCCCCATGTTTTACTGGTTTTACATATATTTGGGGTGAGAACATGCTTGTTTACAAATGCATTTACAGGATTGTTTACAAATTGGTTTACATACTTATTTGCATAGCTCGCTATGGGATACATTATTTGACTTCATTTGTGGTCACAATGCATACTTTACATTTGAAATGATTCCAGATTCGCTTAGGCTGATGTACTGATAACAAATAAAATTTACTGCCCGGTGTTCTTGGAGGGGTCACAGGTAACGGGAGTACTATTTTTTACTTACTGCCGGGTGTGCTTGGAGGGACACCGGTAACGGGAGTATATATACGCATTATTTGTATCACTGCCCAAATTAGGGTACATACAAGTCTACGTCACAGCGTCATGAACTGTAAATCACTTGGAGGGTGAGCGCGAATGTTGTTGAAATAGGATCTAATTGGGGTGGAGCCATGTTCGGGTGATTAGCGATCACTGGGCAGCAAACGTTATAGCATGTTGTCCACGTGAATGCTATAAAATAGATCTATTCGGGATGAACAAAAACTCCCGTTCGGGTGACTAGCTATCACTGGGAACGAACGTTATAACATGTCGGATTATATCGTTGTTATGCATTCTTTATAAATCTTTGGGATAAGATTGGTACTTTTGATGACATAAAATGTGTTATGCATTCTTTATAAATCTTTGGGATAAGATTGGTACTTTTGATGACATAAAATGTGTTATGCATTCTTTATAAATCTTTGGGATTTTTACATAGTACTGTGATATACAGTGGATTACATTCATATTTAAACTAATCTATGAACTCACCAACTTTAATGTTGACACTTGTAAGCATGTTTTTCTCAGGTGGATTAGATGCTTGGACTATTTGATGTGCATTGGAGTCTTTACATTCAAGCTTTTCATTGTGATGCAAATTATGGGACAAATGTATTATTAAATTCAGATTTTTATTGAATCAACAAATGTTATTATTCAAACGACACCTAGAGGTCGTTCTCTTGTATCTATTGCTGTGTATTACGAAGTAACACCCCATTTGGTATTCCGCTGCGTTGTAAGTGATTTTTGGGGGTGTTACAGATTGGTATCAGAGCAATGGTTATAGAGAACTAGGTTGCATATTTTACCCTAGACTATAACCGTTTTCACAAATAATTGCATCACAACAAACATTTTCAAAGTGCATACACGCTACTTGCTTATGTGCTTTCATTACGTGCTGCATTGAGTGCTTACGTGGCATACATATATATGATATATATATGCTTGCTTTCCTTTCGCGTATATCGTACGATTATTTATATAAGAGTTATTTATATAAATACCGGAGCGTTTCTTAAGACATTGTGGGTTGCACAATGGTCTCAATTATATGTCAGACATTGTGAGTTGCACAATGGTCTCAATTATATGTCAGACATTGTGAGTTGCACAATGGTCTCATTTTGTTCTCAGACATTGTAAGTTAAACAATGGTCTCTAAGAATATTATTTTTCTTCATAACTTTATATAATATCGTATTACGCGAAGGCCGTTATAATTCTGTTTACATGGAATTGTGTATGAATCTAAGTATTGCAAGTCTTGTATAGGCGGGACTTGTAATAGGAGGATCGATATGGTAATCACTATACTGATTTGTTTATAGAGATCTTTACCTTATTTACTCTAACCGAGTACTCATTAATTATCTTGAACTTTATTTGATCTCGCCTGGCAGTTTTTACTTCCAGCTTCTAAAGACGAGTTTTAAATCACTCGTCCAATACTCAGTAGAACACATGCATCGTCATGTCAACCGTTATGAGAGTACGCGTATTGCACCGGGAATTATTAAGTAGGATGATTTATAATCTGTTTATTTAAAAGGATTGGGACGCCTCTTCAGTTAAATAAATAAATTATAAATCACCGAACCATAAGTTTATCATTTCTTACTTACATAAATTTGGACGCTTCTTTATGTAAATAAGAAATTATAAATGAGTGGGCTTAATGGTATCCGATATGACACGAGTATAAACCTGAAATCGATAATCATCAGAATCCGTTAAAAAGGTTTGGAAGCACAATAGTGTCTTGCCACTCCGCATAAATCTTAAGGCCTCATTTGGAGCTATCTTATCACATTCTTAAGTTATTACTTTTGCGATTGCAAATCGTTGCGATTGTAAACTGTCTGTGGAGCTAACAGACTGAGTGCAATATCCCGTCACCATTTGTTATAAGTATTGACGTTATGGTCGCTACTGTTGGGTCCTGGAGCGCATAAGCTCTTCCGCGAGCTCCTCTCATTTATTGAACTTTATTCTGGGGATATTGTTTCTCGGAGGGTCCTCACCCTCTGCATCCCATCACCATTTGTCATAGTTATTGTCGTTATGGTTGCTGTTGTTGGGTCCTGGAGTGGTCCCAGATTGTACAAACTTTATCAACTAAGTGATGAAACCCACCTTAAACAAGATAAGCATATGTCGATATAGTATTCAGTTGAATTACTCATTGCAGACAAATAGTACACCAATTTAAGTCATGATACTAATTAGTACTGCCAAGTAAGTTGAGTACTTACATCCATAAGCCACGTTGATGTGGATAATCGAACATTACAGATAGTAGAAACGAGACTCCGTCCTCGGACATTTAGAAACTTATACAAACATACTCACGCGACTACACCTTTTCTTGAGGTTTTCACTATAATGAGACTCTTCCTATAACGCGGTTATACCAGTCATAAGATCTGTAATGATATATTTTGAGATACCCATTTTGATGGATTAAATATCCTGGACAAACCTAGCCAAAATTTTTGGTAGATTGAGAAGTGTAGAAACACCGAATTTTGCTGAATAAAGTTATCAGCGTCATGTTCAAATGGCTTAGTAAATCTTAAGTCTTGTTCCTAGTCACACTAAGCGGATAACACAGATTTAATCTCGGGACGAGATTTCTTTAAGGGGTAGGTACTGTAACATCCGAGAATTTTCGAATTATGAATGACGATTATATCCTTTGACTTTTAGGGTCTGGCTTGACTTATAAGAACGATCATCTAAATCACTTATTCACGACTCGGACTCTAAAGCAATTTAATGTGAAATGATATTCCTGACAACTTTTTAGTTTTGACCGAGACCTGAAAACAGTCAGAGAGTGACTGAAATGCCCTCGTAACAATTTTGAACACAACGCGTAACGACC